>CAKALG010035641.1:0-10912 GCA_916700815.1 Helicolenus hilgendorfi | reverse complement strand
GCCGCTCAGGCGCCGCACGCCACTTTGACTTCCTGTTCTCTTCTAAGTACAAGTTACGTGTTTTGTTTTTTTCCATACAGTACACCCTGACATTAGCCTCCTGTCGAAAATCACATTTGAAGCGTTTTCTGCCGAGATGTGCTGGCTTGATTGGGGGGGTTTTCTGCCATTAGCATTGCAAAAGAGTGCAAATTAGAATTTTAAAACATGGGGTTCTGCGATGATTAAGTTCTCTGACAGGCTCGGGATGTTTTGGTGGCACCGTCAGTCTGCCATTAGATGCTTTCTGCTGTTGATTGTGGTGCATAATTTGCTCTATACTCTGAAGACTGCAACCACAGCAAACAAGCTGTGTTATTATTGTTGTCACCTTTCAGGTGAAAGAAATGTGTTCAGTGTCAGAAAAGGAAAAAAAAAAATCATTCATGAGTTCATGAGTGTTTTATAAATTCTGAAACATTTTGAGGAATGCTACAGATGGTTATTTAAAGTGGTGGCTGTTATGGAAGACGTGTTCAGCTCTTTTATTAAAGTGGCAAACCAAAGTGTAAAACTCTTCCATTACAACTAAAAAATAAAAGTGCTTTTAGATATTCAGCTCTTACCACTGCGTCTGCCACACAGCAACGTCTGTGTATATTAAATGGCGTCAGCTACCGGCTACATCCAGTTCTGCCAACGACCTGTGCTTTACGCCACAGGCTGCTGCTATCCTACTCTAATCTCATCACATAGCCAAATAGAGCAGGCTGTAGCTTAAAAGTAGAAAATGGTTAGCAATATGACACAAATCAAATAGCAACAACATAAACTGTTTTGGCCCTGACCAGATAATCAAACTGAGATACCAGTAAAATGAGCTACTGCATTGTTTTTTTTTCATGGCTGCAGCGTTAAAAAAAAGTTACCTTTATCAACTCACAAGCAGAGACAATTAGCTGTGCACAATCATGAGAGCGGCAGCCACCCTCCAGGGGTGCAAATTGTTTTATTTATTAGTGGTTATCAAATAACAACAAAGACTAAAGTTAATTGTTGTGTTTAATCTTTATTATTAATCTGGTGTTTCGGCCACGTCCTCTAACACAACCCAACTGAACTGCACATGTGCAACTCTCAACAAAGATGAGAAGGAAGCAAGATGGCTCACTCCTTATCTACTTCTATCGCTCCAGAAAAAAATGTGTTTTATTCTTTTTACCACCTGCCCGATCGGCAAAATTGACTAGCCCAACGTTGACTAGCCCAACGTTGACGCTGCTGCCTACCTTGGTTGCTCTGGTGGCATTCGTGTAATACTGTAAACAATGGAGGAAACAACAACCTCTCGCTGTCTGAAAGCACCTTAGTAGTACATAACTATCATCAGGAAGATGTACCCTACATATTTGTCTCAACAGGTAGAACGTAACTACAGCTGACAAATGAATGTTGTGTAGGAGAGGTATAATGTAGCTTAAAAGTTATGCACATGTAACTCAGAACTGTAATTAAGTACTTAAGTAATACTTGAGTAACTGTGCATATCAAGTTGTGCATGTTTGGTTAAAGTAAGTGGGTAATCTCCAGTTCTGAAAAGTGAAGCCAATGCTGAAGTACCTTAAACTTGCATTCTTTCTAACAGCCAGCAGGGGGCGACTCCTCTGGTTGCAAAAAGAAGTCAGATTGTATAGAAGTCTATGAGAAAATGAGCCTATTTCTCCCTTGATTTATTACCTCAGTAATCATTGTAAACATGAGTTTATGGTCTCAATCACTAGTTTCAAGTCTTCTTCAATACAGCATGATGTTCATTTAGTAAATTATTGTCTCATTTAGAGTCAAATAGACCATAAAGCAGGGAATGCTCTGGGCGGGGCTACCTTGTGATTGACAGGTTTGCTACCGATCTGGGAGTTGTCCGTGTTTTTTCGGCTTAGAACTTTAACCCTTTCACAGTGTGTTTTCAGTTCATGAAAGTTTTTTGTAACATTTTGGTCGCCTAAAAATGTCTTATTCAGCTTTCAGTTGTACTTAGTTCCATCATCTGGTGTCACTACTGGATGGCGACGGCCATAATGCCAAACTCGAAGCTTCAAAACGGCAGTCCACAAACCAATGGCTGACAAACGAATATTACAGAGGAGAGGTATAACACAGCATAAAAGTTGAATAATCGTGTGCATATATAGGTTTGCATGTGTGGTTAAAGTCAACACAAGCACTGAAAAAAAACCAAGCAATGCAGACCTGAACACACACACTGCAACTCCTGCAGTCAGCCCAAAGCCCTTGACATTCCTCCAGCTCACCCGTTGAAATGTCTGCAGTGAGATCTGTACTTGCCTCCTCAATTACTACAGGAGCCCTGACTGGAGACGAACCTGGCATGTCACTTCTGATACCCTGCAAGCAGAAAGCTTGTCCAAACTACCTGGCTGGGAGAGGTTCAGTGTCAGTGTCGAGTGAAGGCGAGCGTGGGTGTGATCGGGAGTGTCAAAGGCAGCTTTGGGACTTCACGATTTACTGCTGGATGTGTTGTGAGTTAGATTCGAGGAAACATCTGGGAACTTGGTACACGTTGGAGCTCACTTGTCACATTCCCTTCTTTCCTCTGACATCTGAGCCAGACTTTTACAACATGGGATAGTAGTTATATCTCAGATCCTTTTATACTGGTGATGCTTTACTATTGAGCATGTGGGCAATGAAAAAAAAGAGTTCTTGATAAGTAAAGAAGATGATGCAAAATTAGAAATGAGTGTGTATAACCTGACAAAATCTCGATATGCTGGTATGCATACATCAGCTTGATAAGAACTACCTAAAATGACAGAAAGCATCTCTTTACTCGATGTGTACTTTGAGTTTTTTAGTTTAGCCCATGTCCCATCCACTAACATGGAGAGGGCAGGCTTTATGAACTATACTGCAACCAACCACCAGGCGGCGATCATGATGTTTTGGTTCCACTTTCACCACATCACCGAACAGTCAGCATCCTGTGAGGAGCTACTGGCAGCTACGGGCGTGTCTTAGGTGTGTGAGAACATAGTGAGATGACAGGTGAGGCGAATATTTTCCAATCCTCCATATACAATTGCACCAACGGAAGTAAAACAACCAATATTGGACTGCTTGGGGACAGAGAGCAGAATGTTTATTAGCCTATGTGCATAGGTCAATCAATATGCACTTGAAAGGACTAAAAAGTGCCACTGAAAAACAGATAAAAGGCACCCATAGCCCTCAATATAACACTAAATATGTTTCTCCTTTAAAGACTCCACTAACCAACTGTTAGCCAGCCTGTTCCACACTTACAAGATGAGGCATCCCTAAAAATAACAACAAAGTGTGAAACGGTTTCAGGCTTGCAAATTGCTCTTGACTGTGAAACTGTACAAGGGCTCTGGTGACCTGTTTGTTGCAGAGCAGAGCAGTTTTAAGTTGCTATCTGGGCCTGTTGTGCCCGGAGTCTCTAGGCACCAGGCAAGACTAAGCACAGGATTATCTTATTCTTTTATTCCACATCTTCAAGCTTTCAGAATAGGGCTGGAACATGAAATATTGAGGGTTTCCCTGTTATTCAGACTACCCCTAATCCATCATTATGTTTACTTTGTGTTGCAGTAAAACTCAAGCCAAATGCTCATGTTGTGTGCAGCGGTGGAGGGGAGTGTGTGTGTGAGATAGAGATCAGTTGGACGGTCTCAGCAGATGGTCTGTTGATTTGCCAACAAAATAAGATAGCTGTTGCTCATTACTACAAAGTATTTACTGCTAAAGCATGTTGTCCTAATGTAAATTGAGTTTTTTTTTGTTTATAATGAAAAAAACAACAACAGTGGTTATTTCTTCCATGGTTGATGGCGGAAATTGCAGAAAGAAAAGCCCCTTCTCCTCTCCGGCGCGTCTACAGTTAGTAACGTGAATAAACACAAATTAACCCGGCGGTCCAACTCGTGCGAGTAAAGACAAGTTTCGCTCTTGGTGTGAACGTAAGATAAGAGTCGACAGACATGCACACTAGCAGCTCTGAGAGGTTGTACTTTGGCACAGCTAAATCCCAACATCACCATGCTAACATGCTCATGATGACAATGCTAACATGCTGATGGTTAGCTGGTAGTTTTACCATGGTGATGTCTTAGCTTAGTGTTAGCATGCTTAGTGTTAGCATCGACTGATTAGCACTAAACGCAAATTACAGCTGAGGCTGATGGGATTAGTTTAGTCATAAACCAGTATTGGACAATTTAAAAATTTGACCTGATGATGGCACTAGGTGAAAAGTTAAGGGATCACCAAAGTTATTACAATTCACCCGTTGGGAACCATGAATGTCTATACAAAATTTCTGGCAACTCATCCACTATAGTTGTTGAGATACTTCTGCTAGTGCGGCTAAAAGAAAATTAATTTCAGCTTTACACACGAGAAAAACAATATATCATCTAATCCCGATTCAGACTTGGAGGTGGAGGAATATGGATGGATGCTTTTAGACAATTGAGAGTTTCACTGGGCCATGGGGAACCAGAGACCGAGCGTATGCTAATAGAAACACAGTGCTAATCCATCACCCAGTCTCTTCAGAAGTAATTAAGTCAAATTATAGACGGCCCCCGCACCTTAATCTCCCACCAGATGGAGACCTGCTGAGCAACAGGTGGCCTCGCTTCATACGAAACCTGCGTCCCACCACTGTCATTTGACTCCTTGGAAACAATGGTGGACCCAAAGAGAGCCAGACAACTGAGTGAAATATGAGACGGATGTGTAATCATGATGGAGAGAGTGCACGTGTGCAATATCTATTTCATAATTAGCTACCCACTGTGCCACCTGTCTCTGTCTTTTGTCTATGATTATAACAATAGACTGAAAAGAGATGCAGTTATTGCACACTGATGACTGCCTCACATTATTCATAGTTCAGAAAATCATCATGTACTGTTTTCAGGAATGAAGCAAAGCAAAAACTGTACCTCCAAATGAGCACAAGTCATTATTTTTCGTTATTTAAAATTCTGGAAATTTAAAGGAGGCATAATTAGAAGCTCATTTGTATTTCCACAGAGAAGTTTTTTTTTTCAATTGTGCTCATTGCAAATTGCTGTAAACGTGTAAACATACTGCTGGTACAACTGCATCTAGGTGACCAGTAGGGATGTGCGTGATTAGTCAGTTGCTACGGTCGCTCGTTGGCACCAGAAGTACTAGCCGGTTAAACGTATTATTATTTCATCAATGTACACATTTGAATTACACATAGACGTACAGTATACTGTTTCAGCTGTTGATGTGTAGAGCCGTTGCTCCTCCTGCGGCAGCGGATGCTCTGATCTGAACTCATCAGCCGCTCCTGACTCACTTCCATTGTGTTGGGTTGTGTTCTCCCGGCCCCACCTGCTACCAACTCCTCTTTCTGAAATAGCAGCTGGGTTCAGCTCAGTGGGCTAACCCTGGGTTTTGAGAAGTGAAGCTAATGCAGAAGTGCCTCAAACTTGCATTCTTTCCAATATCCAGCAGGGGGCGACTCCTCTGGTTGCTAAAAGAAGACAGATTGTATAGAAGTCTATGAGAAAATGAGCCTACTTCTCACTTGATTTATTACCTCAGTAAACATTGTAAATGTGAGTTTATGGTCTCAATCTCTAGTTTCAAGTCTTCTTCAATACAGCATGATGTTGATTTAGTAAATTATGGTCCCTTTTAGAGTCAAATATACATAAAGCAGGGGATGCTTTAGGGAGTGGCCACCGTGTTTTCATCGTAGAACTTTTTACCCCTTTCATAGTGTGTTTTCAGTTCATCAAAATTAATTGTAACATTTTGGTTGACTGAAAATGTGTTATTCAGCGTTCAGTTGTACTTAGCTCCACTCCCTCTCGTGTCACTTCTCGTTGCAAAACGGAAAGAAACCAAGATGGCGTCGGCCAAAATGCCGACCTCGTGGCTTCAAACCGCCAGTCCAAAAACCAATAGGTGACGTCATGGTGACTACGTCCACTTTTTATGAACAGTCTGTGGTTCAGTTCTGGTTCTCTCCTGATTGACTGGATTGGCCAGCAGCATACTGAAAGTAGCTCACTAGCTAGATAGCCGGCTAAAACGTATGCTACAGACTGAAGCTAGACCTAGCATGCTTTGAATCAATGAAGCGGGCTAACGTCAACTAGCACAGGGAATCAAACTTGCACGCTAAGATAGATCTACTAATGACAAATCATGACTTTTCTTAGATCACAGTCCCCTCTGGCGTTTCATCAAATATTACACCACTTCTGAGGCGGATTTCCAAACGAGCGACCTGAGCGGACACTGGGGACATACTGATTTCAGCAGCATTTAAAATATAATGTGGTTATTGAAAAATGTAATTAATGATAATTTCAAAAGGCTGTTACATGCAATTCTTTCGGACAACATTTAACCTCATAGATTGATTTTGACTGTGTGTGAGAGTGTTTCCTTACTTTGAGAATAGTCGACTTATGTAAGTTTAAACTTCTGTTTAAACGTCAGGGAAATTAGTCGTTAAGAACATCCCTAGTGACCAGTGCACTTTAATTCCACAGCAGGTGATAGCGTCTCCACACTGTGTTTACACATATCATCACGCAGTATAAATTCTACCAATCAGGGTGCTATCTCAAGTCATCACGGAAGAATAGAGAATTATGCGTCCACGTTGCAGCTGGGGACCGTGAACTCTGATTACTTTTCCCTCATCTCTCTCTGCCATGACTGCAAATTCATCTCACCGGCAAACCGCTCTCTGCATCCCACGTGGGTGTAAGTGCAATCAAACTGTAACGTGCGCGCAAATTGTCCCCAATCAGCTCGCTATTTTTTGAATGCCACCCCTTGATGTGATGGGCTGAAAACACGAGCAGGTTCGAAGCATCTCCATTCCCGTTTGACAATGGCTTCGGGGCAAATTGTTAGTCAATGCTTGCAAGAATGAAATCACATTAAAGGTCTGCGAGGCCACAGTGTACGCCGCCAGTCGAAGCATGACTCACAGTGCTGTCTGAAGATGTTGCTCAATTCAGCTTTGCTCAACAAACGTTTTTCCATGAATTCCTAACCGCATTTGTCAAATATACTTAAATAAAACAGCTTCTTTTTTTCACTTATTGATGCCGTGAGTCCGGTAGGCCACACTGGAGAGCTACTTTCTGAGTAAGGAGAGTCTAACGGGGGGGAGTGGTGCAGCAGAAAGAGACACACTGCTTCTGCCACTCCATGCTAACGAGAGGAAACTTCAAATATGCTTTTGAAAAAATGCCTGGTTTCCAACTCCTTAACACGTCCAGAGTGGTGGGAGGGGTTCACATAACTTCAGAAGCTCTGGAAGTCTCAGCCGGAGCTGATTAATGGGAGTGGGAATAGATTTGGCACAAAGAGAAAGACAACCACAACTGTCTACAAAAGGACTGTTTGGATATTGCTAAATCGCTGTTTCATGGTCTCTCATCTATGCAGGAGATCCAATGCTCACAGAAACTGACTAAGCCAAAATTTTAAAGGAGAAACAGGATAATTTAGTGAAATAGGGTGAGAATTCTGCCTCGGATCTCGGATCAATGTGAGAATCATTTATTAGTTTTATTTATCATTTAGTGCCAATTTTAGAGATGCAGAGGCTATATGCAATGTCTCTTAATTATTACACTTGTCTATTAAATATGTTGTTGTCAAGGGCTGGGCGATATATATCCATATAAAAATGTCTATCGTTTCTATTTTTTCTATATTGTTTCTATCTTATTGTCAAAAAAACAGCAGCCGAACTATGTTACGGCAATATTTATGTCATTTAGACAACGCTTTATGTTCATTGCATGTGGGAGCCAGAGTGGAGCGATCAGCTGTTTTGCTTCATGAGGGCACAACATGCGGAAACTGTCTCAGACTCAGCCCAACCAAAACAACAAGAGCTCTTAAGAAAGTCAGACACAAACCATCATAGTTTCATATGATCTTCACTTTAGCTTTACAATTTTATATCGTGATATAAAATATATATCCATATCGAGAACTTTCCTATATATCGTAATAGAAGATTTTAGCCATATCGCCCAGCCCTCATGTTGTCTCTAGTAAGGACTACAGCCTGCTAAAGCAGTACCACCACACATAAGCAGTGTTGTGTTATCTCCAGTCTTAATGGAAAAGCTCCTGCGCATGCACTAAACCTCATCAAGGCAAACCTTTGTTATGTTGTCAGAGTCTATTATATTGGAAAACTGAAGACTTTCATTTCACATTCAGATAACTGCTTCTGAAAAATGACACCTATTGTAACAAAATGATTGATGACAGCTATTAAAAAAAGTGAAAAGCAAACTGGTTAATATTAATGTTACAAGTCGTTCTTGCTTACAACACTGTTGTGTTTTTGAGAACAGAAAGATTGCTGAATTTCAGGCAGCGACATGTTTCCCAAAATTAATTCATGGCTTTTTTTTTTTTTTTTTAAACAAACATCTAACCTTTTATTACAAATTGTAGGCTCTCCTACCTGTTTGTAAATGGATTTGAAAAGGACACAGAGTTTTACTGGAGGTGCAATTTATAACTTTGAGCGCGGGGAGGCGGCTCAGAATTTCATTATCAAGCTGACAAATCATAGTTATTCACAGCGTTCACGGCATTTTCTTCCTCTCAAGAAAAAGTATGGAAATGTTGAGAGTGTGCCTCGTAATGTCGTTGTGCGAATACTTGTCGCTGTTGGGAGAAAACTCATAACTCAGATTCCTGATGATTGTTTGTTTTCACTTCAGCTGAGAGATCACATTGTTCCTCTGTGAGCTGAGAAAATTGCTCGACCTCTTGAGCTCAGAAAAAAAAGAAATAATTTCACATCCCCTGAAGGAATGCCAAGTTTGCATTTTCCTAAAGCTCAAATCAAGCCTTTTTTATACTTCAGGTCACCAAACAGAAGCAATATCTGAGTTTGGACACAGGAGTGTTTGTCTCTTTTGAAAGTTTGTCCGCTAACTGACTTCTGAGAATCCAAAAACATCTTCTGTAAAACGCCCTCTTGGCAGGAAGTGAGGTCAAGGCTGAGGTCACTTCCTGCACATTCTGCTTGTGCGGCCTCACTGGCTTCTTAAGAGAGCATCTAACAATAGCTGTGGCCGCGTGAAAGATCCTCTATTTCTCTCCACACACATAAATACATTTGTTCCTCTTTGGGAGGTGCTATCAGCTCCGGGCTGAAGGCCGGCGGAGGTGTTTTGTTAAATTTAGATTGTTTGCTCCTCTGCTGTGGGGACCCTGATTGCATTTCAACACAATCAATACTGGCATATTGGATCTGAGTGAGATGGCAATAAGAGCCAATAAAGCTTTGAGGGGGCGCTCGGGTGTATTGTCTGTCAGGCGGGCAGGAAAACAGCAGAAGCCACGTTAGAAGAGGCAATAAGCAGGCAGGCTGGATAAAACACAGCAGTGTGCAAACACACCTAAACACAAGACAAACCAACACAGAGCCAGACACTAGTTCTGAGACTAAAAAGACATTTAACCCAACAACATGTGTACATACTCGCATACAAGCCACACACACCACCGCACTCAGTCTCTATCTTGGTTTCTGTCGTTCTCCCCTCATTTCCTCTCTCTTCAAGACACTCACTTACTCATTTAATGACGCACGCAGGTTCCCCACCCACATGCAGAGTCCGTATCTCAAAAATGAAAAACCCACAGAGCCTCAGGATGTGTGATTTTGCTGAAGACAAAGGTTGACAAGGTTGTTTAGAAAGTCCAGCCATGACTGGAATCTGAGAAATCTCCAGAGATTCTAGATTAAAAACCTTGATTTAGAAAACCTTAAAATCTAACTCGGTGTTACACACGTCTGCTTTGTTTTTCTCTTATTCCCTGACCTTCTGACCCCTCTGTTTTATATTCCTAACATCCCCTGTAACACACTCATCGTGCAGGCCTGAACAACCTGAATCAAATCATGACGAGAATATTTCTGTGAGCGAGGGAAATTGAATTTGCTGCAACAACACAATACACGCACATACCGCGTACTGGAACAGTTAACTGCAATACCGAAGCCTTCAGACACACAGGAAATAGTCGGCACAGAATACGAATCATTACAAGGAAAGCTAATCTCAAACACACTGCTGGGCGAGAGACAGACAGAAAGGGGGGGGGGGGAGAGGAAGGAACCGAGCAGAAATCTGCGTTTCCTGTTGCTGAAAACTTTGTCAGCAGTTGCAGCCGTTTGAAGCTTAACGAATGGAACCTGCTGAGCTCTGGCTCCTTCACACGCCTAAAGTGCTGCTCTGACATCTTTGTCTCAGCAAACGATGGCTTGGCATTTTGCTGCCTGACTGGCTCGAAACAATACGAGTAGCATCCACTTACTGTAGCATGCCACTAACTATGGATAGAGGCACAAACGAGAAGCGGCAACAACTCGAGTCTGAATTTGTCGGATCGGACGGCAGCTGATGCATATTTCATGCACATTTCTAATAGATTCCACAATTTTACCGGTAATCACATTGAATACATTCATCAGGAGCGCTCAGTGCAAAAAGACCGGCCGCTTCCAAAGGAGGTCCGGATTATTAATTCAGTATTCTCCAATACGTAATCACCACTTGCCCGTTTTGACTCCTCACACCATCAGAAACACATTCAACTCACTTCTGCCTGCATCTAATTTACAACCGTGTTGTGATTTGAGCTGCGCAGCCGCGGACCCTGGACAGCGGGAATGTAATGGAAATATAATGTAAAAACCAGATGACCGTGAATTCAGTCTTCAATGTCATTCTCCCCTCCAATAACTGCGATTCAATTCCACCTCTCAAGCTGAGGAGCCAGGGGATAAATCCCGCCATCCCCCGCCATCCAAGGACTAATCTCCCCTCGGAAAGCCACTCCGGCGTAC
>CAKALG010035640.1:0-14222 GCA_916700815.1 Helicolenus hilgendorfi | reverse complement strand
ACTGTGACCCGCCGCCAGCTCCTGGAGAAGTTCCGAGTGGAGAAGGACAAACTGCTGCCGGAGAAACGCACACTCATCCTCACACACTTTCCCAAGTAAGCAGACACTGTTGAAAGATTTAGATTCAAGAGAGCATCCTGTTTCATCTTTTATCCCGCTCCTTGGTGTAGGTACTTCAAATTGTGGAAAATCCAAATATCACGGTCCTCACCTGTCTTGCATCGGTATTTGTAGAGATGCTGGTGCAAACAGAATATCGGTGTGTTGGAAAAGGTCAGATAGGTGTGTCAGCCTCAAAAAGCTCATCACTGCAATGATATACAAGGTGATTGTGGATTTGCATTTGTGCACGTAAACATAATGAGCAGTAATCAAGCAGTATAAATCTGTAGATAAAAGGTCATGCTCCCTGCTTCAATTTTTATCAAAACGTGAAGTCTTAATTTGTCAAATACAAATTCTGAAAAATGCTCACAAATCATTTTGAAAGATGAAAAAACTGCAGTAAGATTCAGTTCAAACAACTGATGCATCATACTCTGAATACCACGCCCATCAGAGGGGAAAACAATCGGCTCCACAATATGCAACCAAGGGCTGAAACGCTAACAAAATGCCTGTAGCTAGCTAAAAACATCCGATTTCAGCATGTCAAAGGATCATTTTAGCCCTCTATGTCTACCAGTGGTGCAGCTGATAACTAAAATGATGATGGGTCAAGTTAGCAAGCTAATGTTAGCTATGTGTTAGCAGGCTACTGTAGTTAGCTAAGGCACTTGCTAACATGATACTGCACATCTTTCTCATTAATCCATTTATGGCCAGGGCAGTTCAGCTTTGTTTTGTTTCCCCTGTGTCTATCAGCTCCTTAATATTTGCCTTTGAAATAACATTTTCCCCGCTGATTATCATCAGGTTCTTATCCATGCTGGAGGAGGAAATCTATGGCGAGAATTCACCAATCTGGGAGGCTGACTTCACAATGCCCGCCGCTGACGGCACACAGCTGGGACATCAGACAGGTGAGACATACAGGGGTACAGCCCTTTGGTCATTTAACTGTGACTTTTTTTAGACAACTATTTGGGCTGTGTTCATAATAGCTGCCATAAACAATACGTTCTGTTCTCAATTCATCAATCAGAGGCCTCTACTACGAAGCAGGATTTAGGGTTAGCGAGGTAACTTTAGGTTTAACCCTGAGTTTTCAGTCCTTCGACGGTGGTTCACTTCTTACCGCGGTAGATCGCCATGGTAACTTATGCTGAGCACCTAACCTGCTCCGGAGATGGTTGTTGACTCTAAATTGTGGCGACCCTCAACAGGATAAGCGGTTACAGATAATGGATGGATGAATGAAAAAATCAGAGCTGGCTTTTGAGGTCGTCACGGTTCCTGTATGGTTTGTAGGTAATTACCTGTACGTTGGCGTCTCTCTATTGCAGTGATCAGTCCTGCTGCCGTGTCGGGCTCCCCTTCTCTGCCCAAAGGTCTGAGCAGCATCTCCTCTCTGGGCAGCATGGACTCTGGAGGAGCAGAGCCCATCACAGGTCTGTCAGCTCTGCTGTTTTGATTCTCCATTACCTCTTTACCCAACCCTCAGTATCTCCGGTGGTTCCCTCACAAACGTCTCATTCAGTTAAAAGACTATATGGAGTCCCTGTAAAGCGCCCGACACACACCTGTGACTTCATACATTAGCGGTTGATGATGGTATTAAACCCTTACAGACAGGAGGTGGTGTAGTGACGGCTCTAAGATCATTGCTATCTGTCTCCTCTCATTGCTTTGTTCTGAGTAATGTCACATGTCTGTCCAGGAGAGAAACGTAAACTCCCGGAGGCGTTGACCCTGGAGGATGCCAAGCGGATTCGTGTGATGGGAGACATTCCTATGGAGCTAGTCAATGAAGTCATGATGACAATCACTGACCCTGCTGCTATGCTCGGACCAGAGGTAAATCGATTTGTTAAGGGAAAAGATCTTCCACACTTTGACTGTAGTGCTCACAGTTTCTATCTTTCTATTGCTAGACTAATCTGCTGACGCCAAACGCTGCCCGCGATGAGACCGCCAGGCTGGAGGAGAGGCGGGGGATCATAGAGTTCCACGTCATTGGAAACTCGCTTTCCCAGAAGTCCAACAAGAAGATCCTGATGTGGCTGGTTGGCCTGCAGAATGTCTTCTCTCATCAATTACCTCGCATGCCCAAAGAGTACATCACACGACTGGTGTTTGACCCGTGAGTGGATGTTCTCATTAATACCACATGTCACTCTCGGATGCCGGCACACTGTTGTCTGATGTCTCCAATTTTCACAGGAAGCACAAGACCCTCGCCCTCATCAAAGATGGCCGCGTGATCGGAGGCATCTGTTTTAGGATGTTTCCCACTCAGGGCTTCACGGAGATCGTCTTCTGTGCCGTCACATCCAACGAGCAAGTTAAGGTACATAATGACCATTTACTCTCTAAAATAGAGTCCAAATAGACTAACAAGGTGCTTGTCAACACGTTCTCATTTGTTGTAGCTTCTTTAGCACCTTTTTGCTTCAGGTATGCAATTAATTGTTATAAGAGAAAGCTCTACGTCGTTCATGAAACCTGCGAAAGATCAGAATAGTATTTTGATGTCTTTTGTAAACACAGTTTTGACATTATCTTTTCTCTGGTCTGTTCCATTTAAGGGCTACGGTACCCACCTGATGAACCACCTGAAGGAGTACCACATCAAACACAACATCCTCTATTTCCTCACTTACGCTGACGAGTACGCCATTGGCTACTTCAAGAAGCAGGTACTGCAGGCGTGACCTGTGCATTAGCTCTGTCCCTGTCCTCACCCTCCACCTCGTCCTTCCAGTAATTTGTTCTTTCCTCGCAGGGCTTTTCCAAAGACATCAAAGTGCCGAAGAGTCGATACCTGGGATACATCAAAGACTACGAGGGAGCGACCCTCATGGAGTGCGAGCTGAACCCGAGAATCCCTTACACTGAGCTCTCTCATATCATCAAAAGACAGAAGGAGGTATGCGAGGCTGTGAGATGTCATAAAAGCAAAACATGTGTTTTTTTTCTGCTATGAATCACTGTGTTGATAATAACGACATAAATCTTAAATGTCCTAACAGATTATTAAGAAGCTGATTGAGAGGAAACAGAGCCAGATCAGGAAGGTTTACCCGGGTCTCACCTGCTTCAAAGAGGGCGTACGACAGATCCCAGTGGAGAGCATCCCAGGCATAAGTGAGTGTTTGGTCTGTGTATGACAAAAACATATTTAAAAAATCAGATTTATCATATTACTTTTATGCGGGCAGCAACTAATGATTATTTTCTCCATAAATCGATTAGTTGTTTGGTCTAAAATGGTAAAAAAAAAAAAAATGGTAAAAAACATTGATCAGTGTTTCACAGAGCCCAAGATGACGTCCTCAAATGTCTTGTTTTGTCCACAACTCAAAAATATTCAGTTTACTGTCATAGAGGCGTAAAGAAACCAGCTAGAATCATTTAATTTTTACTTTTATTTTCTTAAAAATAACCCATTATCAAAATAGTTAACGATTGAACTTTGCAGCTTTAACTTACATGTCTTTTTTCTTCCAGGAGAGACGGGATGGAAACCCAGTAACAAAGACAAAGGGTAAACATTTAGCATATATTATTTAAATCAATGTGTGTTGTTGTTGTTGTTGTTGTAATGATCAGATGCTCTGGAAGGGCAGTCGTGTGCTGTTGCCGTCTGCCACAGTGTCTATATTGAGAGTACCACTGGGGACCGCCAAAAACCTTCAAAATAAAACTACACACCAAAATATAACAAAGAGCAAGATTCATCTCAAAAGCACAGAGATAATTTATGAAACCCGGGTCAGTATTAAGAGCTGCTAATATAACTACACAACCTTTGTTAAAGGTGCAGTGTGTAGGATTTGGCGGCATCTAGCAGCGAGGTTGCAGATTGCAACCAACTGAAACTTCCCCCATGTGCTAAACGTGTAGGAGAACTTCCGACCACTCACTGCTCTTCACACTACATGTCAGCATCAACCCATTCTCACACACACACACACATTCATACACTGACGGCAGAGGCAATTAGTTGACAACCCGCTCTACCTTCCGAGCCACAGCTGTCCATTCTGGACTACTGTAGAAACATGGCAGCTGGCTCCGTGAAGAGGAATCACTCCCTATATAGATATAAACGGCTCATTCTAAGGTTACGAAAACACAATGATTCTTAGTTTCAGGTGATTATACACTAATGAAACAGTTATTAATATTATATTCCATCTCTGCCAGTAGATCTCCCTAAATGCCACACACTGATCCTTTAAATAACTATTAAAAAAAACTCTAATGCTAAAATCTTGTGACCTCATCAATACCAATAAAAAAAATCCATCATTGAATGCTTGACCTGTTTTTCCTTACAGTCTGAGTTTAGTCAATATTTATTCACTTACCACTCGGCATGTTTTGCAGGAAAGAGGTGAAGGATCCTGACGTGTTATACAACATGTTGAAGAACCTCCTGGCCCAGATAAAGGTAAGGGTCACCTCTTGACACCAGACAGGAACGCCCATGCACACGCACATACACACACACCTACAGGAGTAACAAGAACGGAGCTTCCCATGTTGTAAAAAGTGATCACCCTGGCGGTCGTTGTGTGGTGTGAACAGTTCAGTGATCTGACGACTTTGAAAGTCTTTTAGTGTGAACTAGTCATTAGAGAAATTAACCTTTGCTTTCAAAGGAAGGCCTGATACCTTTTATACCATATGGGGAAATTCCTACATTTTTACGAGATAGTATGAAAGATATGACCGGATAATGTAAAGCTTTTTTTTGTATACCAGCTTTTTATTACTGTTAAAACTTATAAACCATATTACATGTAATATTATGCCTCTTATATCCATTTAATTAATTTTGATTTATTTTTGTCCCTTTTTCTTTTTAAATATTATTATTAGTATTTTTTTCAGCATATTCATTTATTTTTATTAAGTGCAAAGAGTCATAATAGGTGAGGCAAGACGAAAAAAACAGACAATACATTGGGTAGCATGACGGTAACGGTAACAGCAAAGAAATAATCCGAGATTGGTCCTTGGATTTGGGGCGTGTGTGTGTGTGTGCGGGTGAGAAGATGTACATCAGTTTGTGTATTATGTATTTCAGGATATTTATTAACTTGGTTTACTAAATGTATTTTTTATGTTTGTTATCATTGTTGTTGTTTATTTTTAGGGCTGTCAATCGATTAAAATATTTAATTGTGATTAATCGCATGATTGTCCAAATTAATCACACATTTTTTATCTGTTCAAAATGTACTTCAAAGTATTTAATACTCTCATCAACATAGGAGTGGGCAACTATGCTTGATTTATGCAAACATAGGTATATATTTATTATTACAAAACAATCACAGGTACTGCACTTAGCATTAAAAATATGCTCACATCATAACATGGCAAACAGACGAGGAGGATACAGTTGTGTGTGACTTGATTTGATGTGTTGAAAAAACAAAATGCCAATAAATATTTGTCAACCGAGACTAACCAGAACTTTATCTCTTCAACAGACTCATCCTGACGCCTGGCCCTTCATGGAACCAGTGAAAAAATCAGAGGCTCCAGATTACTACGAGATCATCCGCTTTCCCATCGGTGAGAGAGCATCTCTTTGATTATACATCAGCTTTTATTCTTTCATTGCATTGTTTAGTTCCTGTTAATGTCACAAACTCCTGATTAAACTATTATTAATTCACATTGATTGTATTTCTCTTCTCCCGTTTTGTTCCCACAGACCTGAAGACCATGACGGAGAGACTGAAGAATAGATACTATGTGACCAAGAAGCTTTTCATTGCCGACCTGCAGCGAATCATCACCAACTGTCGTGAGTACAACCCACCAGACAGCGAGTACTGCAAGAGTGCCAACACCTTGGAGAAGTTCTTCTACTTCAAATTAAAAGATGGAGGTCTGATCGAGAAATGAACTCAGAATTATTCACTGATTTCTTAATGGACGAGGGGGCGACTGTCACACACCAAGATGAGGAGGAAAACATCGCTAGCTACTGTCATATCTGAGTTAATAAAAGGGTATGTACATGACTGGAAATATCAGATCAAGAGCATTACAAAGTGTCAAAATGGCATTACCTTTCCCCTTTAAGTTGTCATTTTCTCTTTTCCAGTACTCACAGTGGGTCAGTACTCTGCATATACATGTTTCATTAAGTGTACCAAAGTTATAGGTCCAAGTTATAACAATGCCACACTTTCCACCATTATTTATAGTATGATTGACCTGGTTTTGTCGTATTTAATGACATTTGTTCATTCCAATTTGCTTAAAAAAAACTCGTCACTCGAGCACACGTACGTGTAGTGTAGAGTTCTTTCACAGAAAACTGGACCTCGGGACCTAAAGCCACGTTGCCTTCCGTTACTGACAGACACTTGAACATCCCAGCCATCTCCATGGGTATAAAGATAAACGTTCTTTGAGGGTGAAGTCCTTAAAACACTTTGACTCTTGTAGTCTTGAAACGATTTGATCATTTGATTGGTGAAATATTAATCGAATACAATTGTTAAAGATGTGCAAAACCGAACATTTTACTTGTTTTATTGAATATCTGAATATTTTTTGACTGTTGGTCAGAAAAGAGCAAACTATTTATCATTTAGCAACATTATTTGCAACATTATTCTTTATTCTAAAACAAATGGATCAAAAACATCGCAGGAGGGCTGTCCTCGACTAAAGAAATTCTTAGTCGACTAACACTCATATGATTTTGCCGACTAATCGATTAGTTGATTTAATCGCTAAAACGGAGTTTCTCCACAAAAGCATAAATCTTGTGTATACTAGAGATGTGCTCATATGTTTCTTGGAAATAAGTCATTCAGCATGAAAAAAAGCATTAAAGGGGCTAAATGTAAGAATCAGAAATTGCTTGTTGACAGTGACACCTGTGGCCGTTAAGTCAACGACAGGCAGCCTCCAATTGCTCGCGCTTGCGTTTGCACTAGGTAGACGCAAGCGAGCATCGGGGAAAACAGTGAGGCGACACACACACGAGACCGAACGTGATTGACAGGCAACATTAGCCAGCTAAAACCACAACATGACTATATATTTTGCATGCGTGGCAGTAATGTTAGCTTACCAAACGAAGGTCCCTCCATGAATCGAAGGCCCGGCCGATGTTGGTCACATTCCTGTTTTGCAAGACTGGCTTCACTTGATATAACTTTGGGTTTCTTTGTGGAGTTTGTGGAGTCTGAGTTGTGGTAGGGGCTGGTTGTTTGTTGGCGTTAGTGGACTCGTTAAAAGCAGTCTACAGGCTGATAAAGGAAACCCAGAAAGTCGTAGGTGGTCTCATTTTTTAGGTTAGGTTACAAACTGTTCACACATTGTCAATAAAAATTATTAAAAAACATTTAAACGTGTGAAACTTACATACTTTAAAAAAAAAAAAGACTAATCAACTAAAAAAATCTTAGTCGACTAAAACCAAAATGAGAAATTAGTCGTCTGAGAGGAGGCAGCCCTACATCGCAGATTAACCGATAATAAAAAGTGTTTGTTGCAGCTCTACTCTCTCGCTGCTAATGATGGACTGGGCATCAAATATATTTCCAGCACTTGAGTGCTTAACAAAATAATTTCCCCAACCGTTGCCTTCAAGAAAACACTGTTTTCGTGTTGTCAACAACATAGTAGATGCTTATTTATACAGTAAATATGATGCATACTGTTTACACATCATTTTCCACTGGCAGGGTTTTATTCCAAACCATTTAGGATGAGGTCACGTTAGTATAGCTTTTACTGTGCTTGCAGGTGTTGATTTGTTCTGTTGCTAGACTCTGTAGTACAGTCACTTTCACACACGTATGCCAAGTAGTCTATTTAATGTACAGCCACAGTGTTTGTGGTCACAGGTTTACTGTTGATAACATCTAAACATGGTGGAGGGAAAGCAAACCAGCAGTCCTCATAGATTCTGGGCTTTTAGAGAGAAGATAACTGGTTTATTTATCACACCAAACACAAGCTGTAGTGGGTATTAATGCATGGCGGACAGTTTACAATTTGAATTCATAAAAAACATCCAACTCTTAGCCACTGTTGTTGCAGGTTGTTGTTTTTTTTTTACAGTGTTACAAACATTGTAATGTTTGTCCAGCGGTCAGTGCTTCCTGAGTCGCATCCTTCTTTTATAGGAAGTAACTGTCCAACGCTGGTTGAGCCTGCTCGTTGAATGTCCCATTGACTTGTGTGTGCGCGAGTGTGTGTTTATTTTGTACTTGAATCATGACTAGCTTTGAATTACTGAAGTGATGTCAGTGTTGCATTATTCAGGGTTGTCTATTGCGTACTTCTCCCTCAATCTACCTATGCTGCATTTCAGATTTTCTTAAAGAGGTCAGTCTGAGTGAACTTTCCACCTGTCTGAGGATGGCTACTGTCTCGAGTTGCCATCTACTGTAACTGTAATACTGTTCATGACAATAAAGGTTTTTTTTTTTTAAATAAACAAAGGCTGTGCACTTGAGTCAGTTGACTTGGACTGCAGTCAAAATTGAATTAAGTTTTTGGGGATTTCAGGTACGACAAAATAAAAGACCTGCAAGACAACTTTTCACTTGTGACTTCACATGATACTGCCACGATATCCAATAGATAACTGTCTCGGAGTAGACAAAAATAAGCTTACAGTATATCTAATTTCATGTGTAATTATAGTACAACAGTTATTTCTTAAAGGGCCAGTTTGTAGCAGGGGGATCTCTTGGCAGAAATGGAATATAATATTAATACGTATGTTTGTATTATCACCTGAAAATAATCATGTTTTCGTTACCTTAGCATGAGCCGTTTATATCTACGTCATTTGCATTTTTGTGTCGGCCACGGTTGTTCTCTGCACGTTTGGCACTCCGGACAAGTTTTCAGTTGGTTGCATGCCAAAGTGCGTCTGTCCAGGCTGTTCATCACCGATCAAGCTTCTAAGTTTCCACACTAATTTTTAAGTAAGTAAAAAGTAAGTATTTAGGATTTACGTTCACAAGATGCTACATTTATGTTGGGCATTTTGAAATTATACTAAACTTGAGGGAAGAAAAGCACTATGACTTGTTGAGGACTAGAATTAGTGTGCTACCATAACTGGCCTTAGTAACTACTTTTAGTCAAGCGTTAAAGGGGACACATGCCCATTTTCAGGTTCATACTTCTATTTTGGGTTTCTACTAGAACATGTTTACATGTTTTAATGTTCAAAACACATTATTTTTGTATCATACTGTCTGTCTGAATATACCTGTATTCACCCTCTAGTCTGAAATGCTCTGTTAACGCTGTCTCTTTAAGGCCCCCCCTTGTTTGTTTTTTTTTGTTGTTTTTTTTAACTGCAGCCCACCAAACCCGACTTGATTGTCTTATTTCATGTTTGTGAGTTGATAGGCATTCCAGATACCCAAATGTATGAGCACAAGCACTGAAAAAGTGAGTTTTTCATGATGTGTCCCCTTTAATTGCAAATTTGTTACTAAATGCCTTAAATTAAGGCTTAATTGGTACAAATTTGTCCCTTAAACTATCAGGAAATATTTTGTACCTTAAATAGTGGATCAGAAAGTCCATACATGTCCAAAAAGGGGACTATTATTGTTCATCTGTGTAATATATATTTCTTTTAGTACTAAAAAGTACTTCTCCTGTACCTCTGGTTGAGGCTGTAGCAGTAGGCTTTAGGTTTCGTTTTTCTTGATATAACAAAAATCAACAGGCGGGGCCCATTTAGGGAGTACTGTGTGTACAACCTGACAATGACTGTTAGCTTCTCAGTTTCAATGAAACACCTCAACTGTAAATATGAGATTAGACATAGCTAGATTATAAAGGGTTTGTGAAAGACTTATTGTCAGTGTGGTTCAGGCTCCCCCTGTCACTGCAAAGTGAAGAGCAGCTGTTGTTGCTCCAGAGCCTCCCTCAGTCGGGCCGTTCCGTGAACACACTGCACAGAGGTTTTAGTTTTGTTTCTCTGCATCACACAGCTGATCATAACAGGATATAAAACCACCACCTAAAACCACAGTGAATGTTGAGTGCTGCCTGCATGCATCAATTCAACAGGCACAATATGGTCAATACTGTATTTGTACACTTTGTGAATTTATCTATAGGTCCTGTGATTCACTTTGTGGATACCCCCAGAATTTATTATGTGTATTGTATTGAATGTAGTGTGACGACCCCTCCTATCTACTAGGTGTCCCGTGTCTTTTTGCTGGTTCTCTTTTGTTTTGCAGGAGAGGGTCGTCAGGCTGATGAGCCACACCTGGGCTTGGTGTGGTTGGGATAAAAGCTTTCAACAGATGTCTATATTTATCTTGTACTTTTTCATGATCCTGTGATTTTTCTTTCATCCATTATTTTATTTAGAGTTGGAGGTAATTCATCCAATATGGCATTGTTGTTTTTTTTTCTAACTATACTTTTTCATTATCCTGTGATTCCCCTTGTACTCAGCTTTTTACACTTACCATGTATTCTTCCACCTTATATATGGATAAGGATATCTGAATGTTATATTTTTTGTTATGTATGAATATAGAACTGCAGATTATTGATATTATTTTGGATTTTTGTGCATTGGGTTGCTCCAGAAGGTGTTTACAAGATGTTATTCTTCATTACTTTATCACTCTGAAAAGGGTGATAATGCCAAAAATGTCAGCTAATTGGATATAGTCAATGCTGCATATGTGCAAATTTACACAGCGTCACTCAAATTCCAATGTTTAGCTTGACATCAGGGACTACAGATGAAAAATAACCTTTTGTCTACTCCTGGCTGGCAGGAGCCAAGGACCCAAGTCCTGCAAAATGACTTTCAACTGAAATCAAAAAGTTGATTAATAACCACAGGGCAGAAAAGATTGGTGGGGGATTTCCTGCATTGCCACAGGCAACAACAGTAGGTTTTGTTTTCCTGATCTAATGGAGAACAAGTAGGGCCCAGTAAGGGCACCAGCAAAAGCTCAGGACATTTTCAACACTCTACAAAAACACTTGAGCTGTAGAGTAAATTTATAGATATGATATAAACATAGGATTAGACTAATTTCAAAAGGGTGTGATAAACCTAGTTTGTGTCAGTGTAGTTCAGGCCTCCCCTGTCACTGCATAATGAAGACTATCTGTTGTTCCTCTGGAGCCTCCCTCAGTGGGGCCAAAGGGCTTTTACTTTCGTTTTCCTGTCTCCTCATGACTCAGCTGATCAGCTGAATTTAAAACCCCACCACCTACACTGAGTGGTGGCAGTGGACGAGGGGAAGCGGACAACAACACACAGCTGACTGGTGAGTTCATAAAGGCTGACTTTTTAACAGATAAATACAACGATTCAACATGCATGTCTCTCAGAAAGCTTGTTTGTGTCCTCTCAGCAGCTTTACTCTGATCTAGCCAGACTTTATGGTGTTAATGATCACAGTTTTTGTTATGATCTAATGTCCTTTTTCTTCTGTGTAATTCTGATGTGTTGTCAGACAGGAGTAAAGTGCAGGATGGCAGACATTAAACTGTATGCATACCAGGAAGAAGTGGTTGAAAGGGCTCTTGGGGGAGAGAACATAATCATCTGGCTGCCGACAGGAGGTGGAAAAACCCGTGCTGCTGTGTATGTGGCCAAAAGACACCTGGAGAGCACGCCACGGGCTAAAGTGATGGTCCTGGTAAACAAGGTACACAGAATGCACACAATGGACGGGACAGAATCATTTCATAATAATAATAAAAAGACTTTTACATCCAGTGTGGCCAAATACAGTGTGTTTTTCATGTAGGTTCACCTTGTAGACCAGCATTACAAGAACGAGTTCAAGCCTAACCTGGGCCGCGACTACACCCTGGTGCCGGTCAGTGGTGAGAGTGATGATAAGGACTTCTTTGGGCGAGTGGTGCAGGACTCAAACGTGGTCATCTGCACTGCACAGATCTTGTATAATGCTCTGACTAACAAGGAGGACGGAAAACATGTTGAGCTCTCAGGTCAGTAAAAGTCATGATTATAATGTCGTGATGACACTTTGAGGTGGGATAGGTTTTCTAATACAGATTGTACCTTTCCTTACAGATATTACTCTGCTGATATTCGATGAGTGTCACCACACCAACAAGGAATCAGTCTACAACAAGGTGATGGCGTGCTACGTGGAGAAAAAGTTGAGAGGAGAACAACCATTGCCACAGATCCTTGGTCTCACTGCATCGCCGGGTACCGGGGGCGCAAAGACCCTGGAAAAGGCTGTAGAGCATGTACTGCAGGTCAGGGATTACCTATTCAACAGAATTTTACTGAATTTGTCACTAACATGAGCTGGTCTGTCTGATCTCTTCATCATCTTTCTCTCCTTCTCAGATTTGTGCCAACCTGGACTCAGCCATAGTGTCAACTAAAAACTATGTCACAGAGCTGAAGCAGAAAGTACCCAGACCCATCAAGAGGTTTGACATCGTGGAGAAAAGGCCTGAGGTAAGCTAATGTCTTTTTAAAAACATACTGTGGTAGAGTAATGCACCTTGATAATTACTCCACACCCGATTGACCTGACCAAGGGACACTGAGATAAATGGGCTCTAAAGGGATAGTTTCGGTATTTTGAAGTGGGGTTATACAGTATGAGGTACGGAAACACACCAGAAACACACCATATGAGGTTTGGAAAAACAGACAGGAGTACCAGCACGGTAGCAAAGCAATGTACTACTGTGGATGGGGCTGGCAGAAAAATTTATTTTAGTCACCTAAAAGAAAGGCTCACCAAAAAAATCTACCTCATAGAATCCCACTTCAAAACACCCAAACTATCCCTTTAAGCAACAGAGCCTGCACTCATTTACATCTGGATTGTCTCACATTTTAACAAAAAGAAACTTACGTGATCAAAACAATTTTAAAGATGCTATAATCATGTAAAACTTCCACATGTATTCAACACATTTTTTCTTTTAGGATCCATTTGGTGATCATCTGAAGCTCATGATGCAGATGATCCATGAGTTCATGAACCTTCCTCCAAACATAAAACTGAGAGATTGTGGCACACAAGAGTATGAGGCAGATGTGGTGCTACTAGAGCAGCAAGGTAAGAACCCACTTTATTTTTTGATACTGAAACATGGCGGAGCAACATGGCGGACTCCGTGAAGAGGACCCGCTCCCAATGTAGATATGAAGGGCTCATTCTAAGCTAACGAAAACACGATTCTTAGTTTTAGGTGATTATACACTAACGAAAGCAAAGTTATGAATCATTTCTGCTAATAGATCCCCCAAAATGTTACACACTGTTCCTTTAAGTGTAAATCAAACGTGTGGAGAAAGCAATGCTTCTGTTGATGCTCGTAAATAGGCTAATTTGTGTATATTTGGATCAGGAGTAAGACAGAACAACAGAGTGCTAGCACAATGTGCACTCCACCTCAGACAATACAACGATGCCCTGCTCATCAATGACACCCTGCGAATGATGGATGCTTATCACTCCCTGGAGGAGTTCTACAACAACAAGTCCACCACAGCAATCCAAGGGACAGACTTCTTCCTGGTGGGACTTTTCCAGGGTAGGAATCCAAAACTGTCAGTTATTTGTCTATTTGTTTGCAAGCAATAATTAATATCACTGTCCTTTTACACAGAGAATCAGGTGGAGCTGCGAAAACTGGCAAGAGATTCTCGCTATGAGAACCCAAAGATGGGACAACTTGAGAGCACTCTGCTCGAACAGTTTGGTCCAAGTGTGAACTCAAAGGGGATCCTCTTCAGTAAAACCCGTAAAAGCATCCACTGCCTAAATGACTGGGTCCTCAACAATGCAGCTTTACAGGGAGCTGGCATCAAGGCAGCCATCCTCACTGGGGCTGGCAATGGTATCACTTACATGACGCAGGTGTGTTCATATACAATCATTCCAATTCAGTAACAACGTATCTATAGATGTGTTTCTGTTTTGTGTGACTTAGTCTTGACATGGTTTCCTTGCAGCACGAGCAGGCGGACACGATCCGCAACTTCCGCCGAGGTAAACTCAACCTCCTGATCTCCACCAGTGTGGCTGAAGAAGGCCTCGACATCCCTGAATGCAACCTGGTGGTACGCTATGGACTGC
>CAKALG010035639.1:0-12500 GCA_916700815.1 Helicolenus hilgendorfi | reverse complement strand
TCAGATTGCAGCCCAGTCGTCAGGAAACAAAATTGGCATTGTATGTTTCAGCAAACCAGAGATACGTTGAATGTCAACATTTTTGCATTTGGTCAGAGCAAGAAACGTAGTTTGAATAGCAAAAAGAGACACTCTGGGGGGGTGGGAGGCCGATGGATCAACAAACACAAGGCTTCTGTCCAGGAGACCGCTATTTGTGTCCCACGCATCACGTTACCATCAAGCTGTTCGTTTGCGTCAAAAATGTTACAGTTAACTTCCTGAAAACACACTGTGAAAGGGTTCAAATTCTAAGACTAAAACACGGACAACTCCCAGACCAGACAACGCCGTGGTATCGACCTGTCAATCACAAGGTAGCCACGCCCCAAAGCATAGCCTACTTTATGGTCTATTTGACTCTAAATGGGACCATAATTTACTAAATGAACATCATGCTGTATTGAAGAAGAATTGAAACTAGCGATTGAGACCATAAACTCATGTTTACAATGTTTACTGAGGTAATACAATAAATCAAGTGAGACGATTTTCTCATAGACTTCTTTACAATCAGACTTCTTTTTGCAACAAGAATAGTTGCCCCCTGCTGGCTATAAGAAATAATGCAAGTTTAAGACACTTACGCATAACCATAGGGTACCTTCATTATTCAGTTCATTCTTGAAGGATGTACATAGCTAGGTCATTAGTTAATGTAGGAAGATGATGTCATCGTTCTTAATCCCGGCTATAGACAAAACTGGAGATGTGAAACTAGGCTAAATGAGTCCGCAAGGTATATAAAAAATGAGTTGTTGTTCTTGTGAATTGTTTTTTATAAGTGGTTGAGCTCATCCCAAGAAACACTAAACTAACACTAAATTAGGTTGTGTGTGTTTGTGCACGGACCCTTGTATCTTTGTGTAGTTGTGTGTATTTCTGTATCTATGTTGGTATGTGTGTGTATTATGTATTTTCCTTTGTGTGTGTGTGTGTGTGTGACAGTGACAAATGGAAGCAGTTTCCAGTCCATCAGCGAAGTGGCTGCTGCTTTGTGTGGCTGATGATAGCTAACAATAATTGCTATGAGACTTAAAATGACTTGTAATTACATCGTGCATTTCATAACCAGGTCCTGAGCTCGTTACACAGCGAGATTTGTTTTTAAGTCACGTTAACATCATCACTTCTGTGGCACTGACAAACGACCGCGTCTGCAGAATCCTCAGCATGGGCAGCATCAGCACCGAGTCTAATTCAATTTAGTCCAAATTTGTTCTAGCGAGCTGCTCATTAAGTTGGAGGTTTTGTTTGTCTTCAGAAAACATTAGCTGGAAGTAGATCTATACGCTGTAATTGAACTCCTGTGTAAACTAGGCGAACACAAACTCATGTGTAATGACTTTCATCCATTTCTCTGATGGTAATAGATAAGACAAACAGGAGGGGACACTGGCAGATGAAGATAATTAATGTCCCCCACAGAAAAATGTGTCGTGGACAAAAAACTCCTGCTGAACTGTACGTGTCATCACCTCCCACAAGTTCCTGTCTCCTCGCCAAACAAATTAAATTAGGGAGTTGGCGAGCTATTTAAAAGGTAATCTGGGAGTTTCTCTTTTTTTTGCTGATGATTACATGTCTAAAACAAGTTTCAAGTTTGGAAAAGTTCGGCAGTGATGTTAAGTTTACATGACTGCCAAAACCCAAAGGAGAGCAGAAAGCATTAACAAATACAATATACTCTAGTAACGATAGCCTGCCCTGCACACAATATGTGTGAAGTCATGCCTGTTTCACTGAAAAGAACAAGAGTTCCTGTTACTCTACGCGCTAAATTTCAAATTCAGAGCATATCTATGATTGAGGGATTGCCTCCACACGCTCTCAACATGGCAACGGCTGAGCAGGTTTTGATGATGCCTTACACATTAAAAAATGGTCCCAGACACTTCCACACAATGAGGCATACAGCTTATTAATTTAATGCTAGTATCTTTTTTATTTATTTTATATTTTTAGTGACTTTTGTGCCGTGTTTTTCATAGTTCTGCTACAAGGTTTTCATACGTATTTTACTTAATTTACGTACTTATTTTAAGCCCAACCATGACATTTTTCCTTAACCTTACTAAGTTAGTGGTTTTCTTGCCTAAACCTAACCGTGGGCGTTTGCGTGGCATACAAATGACACGCAAAAAAGGCTAAAATGTGTCATCTTGACACGCGAAATGTCCGTGTAATGTTGTGTGAGAACAGGTTGGTTAAAGAAAGGGAGCATATTACATTAATGATAAGTTAACAAGCATTCACAGACACGCACACATACCAGCAACTAATTTCACTCATTAATTTAGGACACAACTTGCAATACAAACTAAAGGCAACAGCAAGGTCCATTAATCTGTTCCAGCTAGACCACTTCCTCTCTCTCTTTCTCTCTCTCTCTCTCTCTCTCTCTCTCTCAGGCAGCTGTGTGTGTCTGGTTGTATTGATCGCTGCTGCTCTCTGTGTCCATTAGTGACCCAGGAGGCAGACGCTCTGTCTGTCTGAAGTGTGTGCGGGTCAGTATGAAGGTTTATCAGATACTCATCAAACACTGCAGAATCCTCCACAGCAGAGGCCTCTTATGGAAAATGTCACAATTTTAATCAACTTTTTCGAAGAGGCGATTTAAAGTAACCTGAGTTTAGGTCAATGTCTGTAAGTGTGATAACTGGGTTAGAATAAATTACTTGAACCCTGAACATCTGAGAAACCTGGTTAAGATGCCATCATTCTGGGGTTGGGTATCTTTAAGATTTGATCAATTCTGATTCCAATTCTGACAATCAGATATTTGAGGGGAAAAAAAGTTGCGTTAAAGGCAAAGAAAATACCCTTTATTTTCAGCAAATTTAAACTGCCATAAACAATCGCTTGACATGAATGAGTTATTTCCTGATTCGTTTTGGTTAAAAAGACGGCGTTTGCCGTGGAGGCATGTGAGAAAAACACATTTTTCTTCAAGAATTCAAGGTAACACGGGGTGAGTAATTGACATATAAATGGTCATCTTGTGGGTGAAGTATTCCTTTAAGAACAAGTTTGACGTATTGGGAAATATGCTCTGCTTTGTTGCAGAGAGTTAGATGAGACAGTTGATGCCACTCTCATGTCTGTACACTAAATATGAAGCTAACGCCAGCAGCCGGCTAATTTAGCTTAGCATAAAGACGGGAAACTGTCCAGACGTAACAAAATCTGCCTATACCATCACCCCGAAAGCTCACTGATTTACACATCGCAGCTCATTTCTTTAATCCAAAAGGAAAACGAAGGGTAAAAACGACAGAAACACCTTTTTACAAGTGGTTATGTGGTGGACTTTTTCCTTTACTTTGTCTGGACTAGATGTCTGGCAACCAGCGGAGACTCCAGGAAGTTACTGGTGTCAACCCTCTCATCTAACTCTCGGCAAGAAAGCAAATAAGCATTTTTCCAAAAATGGACTTTTCCTTTAAAACCATACTTATAACCACAACACTATATTGTAAAAATGATAAACATGTGAATGTAAACAAGCACAATGTTTATATAAAATATGGCATTTCAACTGAAACAGAATTGTGCGGACTGATGCTTATACTAATCCATTTCAATCCAGGTATGAACAACAAAGAAAGAGAAATTCAATCCATCATGTTCAGCTAAAGCTACCGGGACTGGAATACATTTCTTTCTGACTTCCCCTGTCACTAAAATCTCTCACTTGACAGCATGACAGATTACTAGCACTTTGACAAAGAAAGAGCTCTCCGAATAGTGTATACTATAGAGCAAGAGGTGCTGAGAACGGCAAGATGAGTTTGAATAGTCTCAAAAATTCCCAAAACACTTCATTTAAATGACACCTAGAGAGCGTGTTCGTTACTCCTGAACTAGAGTGTTTCTATAAGTAAATTTATCTCACAAGTGGCTCTCAGCCAGAAACAGGCAGCCCTTCTTAAGTGGACATGATGTTCTCCCTTGACCTAATATCACTCGTATCGACCATCTTGACTATTTTTCTGAATGCACCAGTCGCGCTGGTGTGAGAGAGCGAGAGTTCGATACAGCACTTAAAAGCACAGCAAATATTCAGAGCGGCTACAAGAGGCTCATTAAATTTTGATGCTCTCCTCTCTCTGCAGCTCTTATCCAAGGTAATGGAGGCTAATTAGTGCTCACACATACACAGCATCGTTAATGGGGAGTAACAGGTTCTGTCCTCTTGATTCAGATGACTCTCAATGCTTCCTGGACCGGAGGAAGAAAATTAGTGCTGAACGTCTGAACTGTGTCCACAAAGGAAATTCTGAGCTCAGACACATTGGAACCAGGATGTGTGGATGTGTTCTGCAAGTAAACAGCATATAAACACGTTCCTTCAAGGCCTACTTACTTAACTTGCTGCACCGCAGTAACTTTTTCAAGCACTTTTGTTAGGCACTGAGGAGTTTCACCTGAACTTTGACAGCAGGGATGTCGCTCTAGTTTTCACAACTGCAATCCAGAAAGCCCCCCAAAGGAACTGACTGGAAGGAGCGGTGAAAGTTACTGATTGGTCCAGACTAAGAACTTGTATGACAAGGAGAGGAGGCTAACAAGAGAGAACAAGTGAGAAAAACAAACGCATGTCATGTTACGCTGTCGCGTTTTGCTGTTACGTTGTCACGTTGTTACGCTACGTTGTTACGCTACGTTGTTACGCTACGTTGTTACGCTACATTGTTACGCTACATTGTTACGTTACTACGTTGTTACGTTACAACGTTGTTACGTTACGTTGTTACGTTACGTTGTTATGTTAGTTACGTTTTTACGTTACGTTGTTATGTTGTTATGTTAGTTACATGTTATGTTATGTTAGTTACATTGTTACGTAACGTTTTGTTGTTCTGTTATGTTGTTCTGTTACGTTGTTCTGTTACGTTGTTATTATTCTAACACAAATCATGATCTTTTTTCTAACCTTAACCAAGTCGTTTTGTTACCTAAACCTAAGCAATCGTTTCACAACGTTAACTACGTGGCGTTATGCGTTTCTGCAAGCCTGAAGAGAGGCTGATATGAAACATATTTGTGAAATATATTTTTGGTTCAGATATGTTGTCCTTCAACGTATCCCGTGGTTTGCAGAAATGTACAATGGCAACATGTTTTCTGGCGACTGGGTTGCTGGTGAACTTCATGCAACTAAAAGGGCCAGATCGACTTCATATCAAAAGGTTTTGTTGCCGTATAACAACATCAAGCTTCTTCCATCTTTGCGAGCTGGAACTGATGGTCAATACTCTCACGACTACCCGTCCTCTAACTTTCCATTAAAGTGCCAGCTTTTGAGAGTTTTTTTAAATAACATGGGGTGGCTCATTCACCGGTAGTTACATCACTGCATGCGCATTAACTAGTACGATATGTGTTCACATCAAAATTTAAGATTTGTGGTGGAATTAGCTTTCCATGTGTGATCCTCTCTGCAGTTGATTCATCAGTTTCTCTGTCTTCCAGTGAGAAGATCTTGTCATATGATTTGATGAAAGCGTTCAGACAGCAGTCTCACCATCTTTCATGTCTGCTCAGAGCAGCCAGACCTGAAACGTCCTGGTCAGGAAAATAGAAATCTTTTTAGATCTTATTTGACAACTTCTCAGCAGCACTGGACATATCTTCTCTTTCTTTCTCGATTTTTCACACAATGATTGCATGTACTGTAGGGCTGAAAGACAAAGCAGCAGAATAGCTGATTTCTGTGTTTCCACTGATGGGTACATGCTTATTTTCAATTGTCTGTGTTTTGTTTTCATCTTGTTTGGGATTTTTGGTTGCTTAAAAAACTACAAGCATGGACTTGAAATATTATTACTTATTATATTCTTTATATACCCACGTTTTTCTACCTTTATCTTGACATTTGCCAGAAACATGCTGTAATGTCTTAATATGTGCAGTTTGAAACATCACTAAAGTGAAAATCTAATCTTGAAGGATCAGACAGTTTCATCATGAGATGTCATCACAGCTCAGAACTGAAGATCAATGATCTGTGACATCTTTTGCCTTAACTTTCCTCTGGGGGCAAATACTGCACATGTTTACTGCTTTGTTTGGCATAATGTTTTATTAAAATCAATCCATTTTTGGTTGTGCTATTTTATTGGTGTAAGGTTGGTTGGATTTTGTTGTGCAGACTGTCCAAAGACAACACTTTTGTATTCAGTTTATTTAGTCCAAATAAATAGATTTTAATTGACACAGTTCATCTATAGGTCAAGCCAATTAGGAAATATCGCAATTGTCATCAACTCGGTGGATGTATTTGTGACATTCACAAAGCCATTTCTTCCCCTCAAATTTGTATTTATTGGACGCAACACCGTGACTCTTTACATCTTAAAGGGATAGTTTGGGTGTTTTGAAGTGGGGTTGTGTGAGGTACTTAACCATAGCCAGTGTGTTACCTACAGTAGATGGCGGTCGGCACGCCTCTAGTTTGGAGAAACAGTCTGGAGTACCAGCACAGGAAAAAAGTAATATGCTGATGTGGACGGGGGCAGCAGCAAAACATATTTCAGCTACCTAAGACTAGGGATGTCACGGTACCAGAAATCTAGTAGTCCCAATACCAGTGAATTTACACGATTCTCAATACCAATTCAATACCAAAAAAAACAATAAATCCCATGTAATTCAACACCCACTCCCTTATTAAAACATTTGAACATTACAAAAAACAGAGGCATGTAGCCTTTAAGTAATAAATAAAAAAAAACGTCTATTAACATTGCAAAACAGAACAGTGGCATTTAGCCTTCAAGTATTTAAAATAAACAATATTGTATGGATGTCTGTCTTTGAGATTCTTTGCTAAATTGGAAGTATTTCCTAATTTGGAAAGAAAAGTACGACGGCACCGTTACTGCACCGCATACTGGTTTTTGCGGCTCTATTATTACTCCTTGTAAATCCGCCTCAAACGCAAAGTACTTCCATACCAGACTCTTGCCATTTGTTTTCTCAATGAGTTGAGGCGAAGGTAGCGCTGCAGTAGCTGCCATCTTTCACGTAACGTGTTGTTGTTTTTTTCCGTTCTGTTACGGCGTTCTTCTTCTTCCTTCATTTCACGGCAGATGAGAACACTTGTAAGCGTGTACTGCCCCCATTAGATCTGGAAGAATCGCATCTCCAGTACCTCCGCTCCGGTACCAAACGACCATTACAGGCATTGTTCGGTACCGAAGAAAGCGCTTACCATCACATTTTTAGAATTTTGGTACCGAGTTGGTACCGAAGTATCGGTTCTCGTGACATCCCTACCGAAGACTCACCTAAAAAGATCAATATTTGTTTAAATTCACATTATATTTAGAATATTTTAACTGCTTTATCTTGCCATCAGACAGCCCTTTCCGATTATCTATGCTCTCTTCAAAGCCACAAGACTTGCCTTCACCAAACCCAAACCCCCCAACCAAACAAGTGAAATATCCAGAAACAATCTCCTCATGTTTCATCCCAATGCTCTTATATTTCCCACCGTCCAAAGACATGCAGGTCAGGTTTCTACATTTATGGGTGTGTAGCTGTGATGTGTTGTGACAGGAGCTTGTGATGTGTTTGGACTGAGACAAACACCGAACGAAACCTTCTCCCTTCAGGAAGAATTCACTATTCACCTCTCTTTTCCTTCTATCTAAATCAACTCTCCTTTTTCCTCTCTTCAGTCCTGCCTCTCTTTTTCTCTAAATTCACTAAATTTGACTTGATCATGTTTCACGACTGGGCAGGTTGAATGGGTTTAGCTCTCTCTTCATTAACCTCGCTAATCCAGGATTTCTAAGCCCCCTCCTCCTCTGTCTTGTTTAATTGTTTAATTCAGTGAAGCCCTAAAATTGTGATGACCTCTACTTGAATCTGAGAAGCACAGTCTACACCCCAACTTGTCACCATGGTAACAGTAGCTGGTAGTTGTGTCCTGTCCCGGTACATTTTGTTTTCCTCTAATTTGAGTTGCAAGGTTACAAGGATTTTTCTTTTTTTTTGTTATATTTGGAATTATGTGAGCTGTAAATTCATTTAATTTATATAGTTCTTTTATACCAATGTGCTTGACAATGGGGCCCATTCACCACACAACAATTTTGGTGTTATTCGGATAAACTATAGAAGATTTAAAAGCTTTAATTAGTTGGTTACATGTATAGCGCCACCATCTGAAGATTCATCCTATTTGAGGAAGATAAGATAAATCTATATTGCCTACTACATGGCTATGTTGTCGAAATTTGTCTTCTGCACTCAGCAGTGCAAATTACCAGCCTGGTTGCACGAAAAGGCGTATGAAAGACACAATAAAACAGGCAAAAGTATGCAGTAAGAAAAACGTTCTTGCTTTTGGCGTGCCATTTGTAATCCATTTAGTCTGTATTGACTGTAATGTAAATGCATCCGCGTAAATATGCTACGCACAGACTAGAGATGTAGAATAAAAAGTGAAAAAGTCTGCTTATGGCAGGTGGAATGGAAGGTGGCTGGATCCAACAAACACAGGACTCCCAACCAGGAGGCCGGTGTCCGAGACTGTTGCTTTGTTTCGTAAGTTAGCTATGTTTGTGATGTATTTTCTGTACTTGCAGTATGTTACGTTGTTTCTGTACGCATTGTTCTTAGTTTAAATACTAATTTTAAGGCCAACCATAAGTTTTTCCTTAACCTAACTGAGTGGTTTTGTTACCCCCTGCTGGTACTGCAACTTCAAACACATGTGTAATATGAGCTCATTCTCATTCACAATGTGTCAAATACTGACACTTTGTCAAGGATTCGCACAAGGCACCCCTTAGCACCGGTATGAAACGCACCGAGCTTTCCATTTACTACAGTGTAAACCCATCGGCAGCAACAGTAAACGCTCAGGGAAAGTGTTGTGTTTGACATATTATAAAGAGCGAAAGGGACACGCTGAGCAGGCGGGAGGGGAGTTGGATGGGTCCAATAAACACAGGGCTTTAATCCAGGACACTGCTGTTATTATCCCGTGCATCATATTTCACTTTACAATTAGCTGTTCATTCATGTCCTGTGTTCACAAAGTCAAGTCACATTTTCACTGTACAAACGTTTCAGAATTGTTTCCGGTAAAACCTCAAAGACCAACTCCTGTCCCTGTCGATATACGTACACCTACACATATAGTGAAGGCAGAAGATGGTCAATTGATCAGGATTTGTGACTTTAACATATTCTTAAAGTAACCTATTAACATTTGCACTGTACAGTTATACGTGGTGGCGTGGCTCTGTTGGTCACTCAAGATCTTAAAAATGTTGGTGTTTTTTTTTTTCTCCTAAATCTGTCCACTAGGGACAGCTGCCGTGTTGGAGCTCTCCTACACATAACATGTCCATTACCCAGTGACCTTCATGTTAATTGATTTACCATGTATAGCCAAATGACAAAAACAAGTCAGCTGTGCACAGAGACCAAGTGACTCCTGTTGCACGCTATTTACATGTGACATTCCCTCACTGAAAAGTTCAAACATCCTTCACTTGTGTTTCTTCACCTCACTCATTCTCCCTTCATCCCTCCATCTGTATCCTCTTTCTCCAGGAACATGTTTCCTCAGTGCTGTCATAGTCTATCAAGGGTTTTAAAGATGTCAATTACATGCTATCCGTTTAAATGTACGCCATATTAAGAATGTTTCCACGGCTTTATTTTGCCGTCAGACAGCCCTTTCCGACAGGGAAATGAACTGAAATTGAAATTTATCTATGCTCTCTTCAAAGCCACCAGACTCCACTAACAAAAACAGTATAGATAAGTGTGTTGTCTGTCTACACGGCTAAGAGGTTTTTAAAAATGGCAGCTGCCGGTGCTGCATTGGCTCATATGTTTGACCAATCACTGTACACTTACAACACTCATGGCTGTGCTGGGAGAGCAGGCGACCTACTCTGAAATAAGAGCTATAAAAAGTCCCTCAAAACGGCGATCGTTCCTAGTTCTTGTGGTGCGGACACAATAAAAAGGGGGGTTCTTAGAACCGTACATGGAAAAGTTCCTCCGGTCCGAAAATGCCATATTATGCCATATTAATATCACAAGCATCAGTAGGAGCACTAGGAGCAGTGTTGAAATGAGCGGGTCATTACTTTGTTTTTGCACACATGCACATGAACTTGTATGAGTCCACGTGTGATACGATAAATGTTCCTGCCAGCCTGTTCTCATTACCAGTCAAATACCGAGGCTTTGTCACGACCATTGGCGTTCGATACCGCCCCACAAGGCACCCTTTAGCGCTGATATGTAATCGCACCAGGCGTTCCATTACCATTGCCATCCGTGGCAACGGTAAACACCCAGAGAAAGTGCCCCAGGAGTGTGGTGACGTAGTTTCAAGAGCAAAAAGACACACAGTGGGTGGGAGGGGAGGTGGATGGATCCAACAAACACAAGGCTTCCATCCAGGAGACCGCTGTCCCGTGTGTCACAATACAATCAGTTGTTCGTTCGTGTCCCGTGTTCACAACATTCATTCTCTCATTTTCACTACACAAACGTTGTTATTCTAAGTCCAACCATGTACTTCTTTCCTAAACCTAACTATAGTGGTTTTGATGCCGTAAATAAAGTGACGCCAAGGGGTGTGACAAAGAGTATGTGACGATTTGGGATGGGAACGTGTTGTTCCTGCTGATAGTTTGATGCTATTGCACTAATTGACAGTTGGTTGCGGTAACGAACCAGCGGAAGGTAGGGAAGAAGAAGGTGGCTAGCTAGCAAACCAAGGCCTATTGAAAGAGGCTAGGACACTGGTCTTGGGGTATGGGGTATAACACATGTGCAGTGTAACTGGAGTTGCGGTCATGCGTTGCGATTGGCTCAATTTCATGAGTGCAGACCAGATTTTACTGTCCAATAAATATATTTTGCAGACGTCCAAGAAGGACATCTTGTAGACGTAGATTAGAGGTGTTTTTTTGTTTTTTTTTAGCAATAGTAGGCTATATGAAATATTTGACACGATGACACGTGAAGCCATTGGGGACACATGCACAAGTGACGGGCGGTGTCAGGAGAACTTATTTTTACTTCTTTTTCACCTCCTGTTCATTTATCTTGTTGTTTGTCCTCTTCACTCCTCCGCGCTCTGCACCTCCTCCTCAGTCTCTTCCTCTCTCTCTTTTCCTGTCCTTTCTGGACCCCGCCACATCCCCCCTTCTTCTCCTCCCCCTCCCCCTCCTCCTCTTCCTCTCAATCCGTCTCTTCCCTCAGCAGCCTGCAACGCGATTCAAGGTGACGAGTTCACATCGTCTTCTAGGGAGCCCTTCTCTCCTGACCTACTTTTACTGGCTGCTGCAGCGCACTTACAAAAACACACAGAGCCTCGTACTGAGCCGTGCACAGAGACACACAGACTCAAATATACAAAATAATGATATCCATAATAATAAAAAAGAATAATAATTTCACAACCATCATGCTCTTTTTTTTAAGACTTTTTAAGACTTGTTTTTTCTCCCACACACTGATGCAATAAGGGACAGGTGCAGAGCTTTAATAAAAATATAATTTTATTATCTGGTTGTTTTAAGTTGGTAAGCAATTTTTGTTTCAACTCCAACTTGCAGTCTTGTGAATGCTCTTTGCATGCTTATTAACAACACCGTGTGCGTTACATACTTTCCATTAAATAATGCATGTCAATCAAGCTTATGCAAATACAAAATAAACTCATGAGTATGGAGGAATTAATTTAGTTTCTATTTGTATAGTGCCTTTTACCGCCCACTGTTTGCCCTATGCAGAGCAGACTGCTACTATGCAAAGTTACATGATTAGGATGTACTGTAACAACTCTATCCATAAATTAGACTGCTGTCTTTTAAATTATTGTGGTCATTTTGATAAGAAACATATCCTGAGAGTAACACAGGCACAAGGCACAGATTAGTTTACAACTGAAGCTCTCCTGACCATAAAATCGGTCTGGCAGTCGAAAATTGATATTTACTTTAACAATTCTGGATAAAGGAAAAGAAAAAAAAACAATGCAATTGAAGGTAATTTATTAGGATACGGTAGATAAAAAGACAAAACACTACCTATTTGACATTTAGGCAATATTTTATCCAATCCCAATGCCATTCTGATCATACTTTTTGGAATATCTGCACAGTAAATTTAGCAAGTGGTGCTAAGTTACAGTCAAAAAACATGCATACACACATATTAACAATCATGCAAAAGCGTACAACCTAAATGCCAGTGGAATAAAAAATCAAGAACTTCAAAACAAGCGTTCTAAAGCAAAGAACAAAAAAGTGCTGCGAGGTAGCAAGTTACAGATCTGATTTGTACAAAAGCATTAATATGCCCCAAACCAAGCTGAGTGGTAAATGTACGCTTTTCTCACCCCCCTCACCATTTCTCTGCTCCAGCAGGGAAGTGCCTGCACACATTGGGGCTCGGTGCCCGAGGGACAGCCG
>CAKALG010035638.1:0-12836 GCA_916700815.1 Helicolenus hilgendorfi | reverse complement strand
CTCTGCGAACCACTCCAGTACCGCGGCGAAGTCGTAACCTGGAGAGAGAAAAGGAGGAGAGACCGGCTGATTAAAGATGGGATCTGCACTGACAGTGTTGTTCCCCCTGATGACTTCCGCTAGTGCCCTCTTACTGGCATTGTTTATAGATGGTTCACTGGACTTTTCCCCACTCTGAACTGACTGACTCACACAAGGCCAGAATATCATTAAATGTATGTACTGTATGTATTTAGGCTGGAAACAACTAGTTTTCCAAAAGGATGCCGCCTTACTGTAACACATTGGGCCTCATGCAAGAACCACTCATACAAACAGATTTGTTCCTAAGTGGCTTGTACGAGTGATTTAGGAGAACTTGTCGCATTCACCAATTTTCTGCATTTCAAATTATGATATCATTCTAAATGTATTCATATAGCCTTATGATGTCATCATTAATTTAAATTGGCCATTGATGTTATAGTATAGCACAACAATATGAACATCTCAAACTGCAAAACAACTTCAATTATGCACTAATTGAAGGTAAATTTGTCTCTGTATATAATAAGGTCAACAGGAAGTGTAACCAGGCACGTCATGGCTGACTTACTTCTTTTACTTCTTTAGACACCGGGCTGATATATTGGCAGAGACAGGTGAATCGGGCAGGACGCGTTACCTTACATGGTATCATTGGGGCATTAATTATGCTAATTTACAATTCTCTTGAAAGTGCGCTCATTTAGGTGTCATTAATCATGTTTACGTGGGTCATTTACACAGTTATCTGAAGTTAGGATCATTTGCTGAACGTGGCGCACTCGTACGAGCCCACAGGAAAATGTTCTTGCATGAGGCCCAATGTGAGTGAGGATAGGTAGTATTCACATTTAGCATGCATTATCATGTCAACTACTCAGTTTCTTTGTTGCCTAAAATATATTTGGCAGTTATACTTACATCAATTTGTTTATTTAAAGTGTGACCGAGACGTATTCAAAATCTTGCTGTCAGAACCGAGCATACTGGTGTGGAGAAATACAAGAGTCCAACCTGACAAAGAGCTCAATGGCTCCAATCAGTCAATAAATTGTGTGTGGGTGCAGGTTTATCGTGGATTCTACATTCATATTCCAAGTCATGTTGATCCATTAATGTTTAGATAAGGCCTGTCAAGAGGCAGCACATTTTCCCCCTGGTTACCTATTAACTAGCTTTACTGAGACAGCGGGAGGGGCGTATGAAGGTAAAGACAGTTTGAAGTCCTTCTGGAAAAAGTATTAGGATTGAAACAACCTTATCAAAGACAGTTTTCAGCAATGTGCCTCATAAGAAACAAGCCCAATAGTAAAGGAAGAAAAAAGAGGAAGCAAAAAAGCAAACGTTTGAGATAGACCGGATATATAAGTTTTAAAATATCATGCTATGCAGTGCCGTTGATGACGATAACACCAAAAAGTGTCACGCCTGAGCTGGAGTACAGAAACTCACAGTACTATTCACTTCCTCTGGTTATTTAGGAAACAAGAGGGCTAAATCAAATTACAAAAAATGGGACTTTTTCACTGAGCTTTGCCTCGAGAAGCCGAGGAGGGAGTGAGGACGAGGGAATTATGGTTCTGATTAGCGTCCGTGTGTCATCTGATCAGAGAAGAATGCAGTTGCTCTAAAAGCTCATCTCGGCTGTCGCACAATCAGCGGCAGATCTGCTGCACATGCATTCCAACATAGCTGGCTTTTGTCTGTGTCTTTGCACATGTTTACAAAAGAGAGACACAGAGATACAGTAGATGGACAAAACTGTGATGTAGATAGATTAAAAAATGAGAGAGAGAAAGGGTAAGTAAAAGTAAAAGTAAAAGACAAACATGAATGTAATAAGAGATGGACATAGAGGAGGGACACCTTCAACAAAAAGGAGTTTGTGCCTGTTTGTGCGCATGACGACATGTGAAAGCAGAGGGGGGGATAAGAGGGGAATATTTAAAGTCCAAGATCCCTGTGGGAGCCAGCCGAGGACTTTTGCTCATTCTCTCTCAAGTCTGTTTTTAACACACGGGTCAGGGAATCAGACAGAGGGACAGCTGCTCAAGCGTAGACTTACTTATAGCACATAGCATCGACAACTGCTGTGTCTCTAGCATGTGTTTAGACGACATAGAGGGATACACCCATGTATTCATTGGCCAAATATTGACAGAGAGCAGAGAAGTGGGAAGATTAGGCTGTAGAGTTGTTTGTCTTGTTGAAAAATCTAAAATGTGGTCATATTAGAAAACACATTTTCAAATCTCATGGATGAATAAATGAATAGTTTGGTATTTTGGGAAAAACATATTCACTTTCTTGCTGAGAGAATGAATGAATGAATGAATAAATAAATACATAAATAATTAAATACAAATATATGTAAATATATATAAAAATATAAAATAATCTGGCGATACGATACTTATCATGATACAGAGGTTACGATTCAATATTGCGATATTTTGCAATCCTGTAAGCAAGGCAATATACTGAGATTTTTTAATCTAATTTTAGGAAAACTGTCATAGTATAAAGATTCAAAGATTTAGCATCTTTGCTTGAAAAATGACTTAAGCGATCAATCAATTATCAAAATAGTTGCTGATTAATTTTCGGATTATCAACTAATCAGGTAATTAACCAATAGTTTCATCTCTTAAAGGAATAGTTTGGTACATAAAAACACAACTTGTTGTTTTTACACTTCCGTTTTTATACATGGTAAACAAACAAGATATAACATGTGTTTCCCAAAAACTATTCCTTAAAACAAAGCTACAGGGATACGTTATGGCCACAAGCTCTAAGTTTCAACTTAGCTTCTGTCAAATCTTTTTTTTTTTCTTCTGTCAGCTAAATTTGCTGAATAGTATTAAACGTGTCATTCTCCATGTCAAGTCATCAGCAACGACTATGGGAAAGATGCCAAGCAGTTCTGCAAAATCACAGTTTCGTTATAGTTTTCGACACTTCACTGAGGAACAAGCTCTTACATGCTGACCTCATCAAAAAAGAATCCATAATCAAAGCATTATGCAATAACAAAGCGTCGATGAATGGACAACACAATTTCATTGTTTCTGAGTATAAAGCTGGTTGTACTGACACACATACACATACACACACACGCCCGTCACACCTCAGCTGCACAATCTGTCCTGTTTATATATGACACAGTGAGTACAGTATGTCTGGGTAGTACAGTATAGTATCTTTGTTTATAGAGAAACAGTTAAGAGGATAACCTGTGTGTGTGTGTGTGTGTGTATGTGTGTGGATGTGTGTGTGTGTGTGGGCCTGAGAAAGACAGAGAGTGTATGTGTCTTTCTGTTCTGTTCTCGTAAGAATGTAAGTATGTATGAAATAAAACTGGTATGAGGTATCAGATTGCGTCTCTTTTTGCAGAGGGTCACCTTGACATGAGACAGTCTTTTCATTCATACAGACACTTCCTGTTTCTTTCTTATCAGATGGCACTACTTTACGCTTGTATGTTTACTGTCGCTTGTTTGGCCTTTTCAGTGCCAATGATCCGTTCTCTCTGTCTTTCCTTCTGCTGTCAGTGTGTCAGTGTGCTGACTTGACTATGACTTGCCCCAAAACTGCATGTGATTATCATAAAGTGGGCATGTCTGTAAAGGGGAGACTCGTAGGTACACATAGAACCCATTTACATTCACATACAGTATCTTGAGGTCAGAGGTCAAGGGACCTCTTTGAAAATGGCCATTCCAGTTTTTCCCTTGCTAAAAATTAGTGCACGTTTGGTGTGGTATTTAGCCTCCTTTGCGACAAGCTAGTATGACATGGTTGGTACCAATGGATTCATTAGGTTTTCTAGTTTCATATGATGCCAGTATCTTCACTCTAGCTAAAAGTGAGCCTGCTACAACCTCCAAAAGATCGATTTTATTAATGTGTTAGAGAAATTAGAGGGGTTATTATTATCATTATCTATTATTATCATTATCTCATTAACTTTGACAGCCCTACTATTTTTATTACCAGTTAACCTGACGACAATTTTCTCTATTAATTGATAAATTCTTTGATCCATGAAATGTCAGAAAACAGTGAAAAATTGCCCATAAAAATGTCCTGAAGCCCAAAGTAATGTCTTCAAATTGCTTGTTGTGTGCTTCCAACAATCTAAAAACATATTTAATTTAATGATATAAAACAGAGAAAAGCAGCAAATCCTCATATGGAGAAGCTATAACCAAAGAACATTTGGCTCTTCAATAATGTAAATAGTTGCAGATCAATTTTCTGTTGATTGTCATTTAAACTCAACGTTAAATATTTATTCTCTCTCTTCCTTCTTGCTGTGTGTCGTGGGAAATCCAACTCAACAATAAAGAGCAGATTTACTGACTGTGTGTCAGCTCTCTGAGAGGGTGGTGGTGGTGGGAGGGGGAGCAGTCTTGGGAAACTCTCTGCTATGTTTGCCATTTTACTCCACATCCTTTCCCTAGAGTACACAAAAACTCTTGTATGTGTGCTTCCTCTTAAAGGGGCTCGAATCAGGTAGAAAAAGCAGAAGCTGTGTTTAGCTGCACTGTCATCTTCTGCCTGTGTTCTGTCGTATCATCAAAAGTAAAAGGAAAACTGAGTATGTGGCAATTCTGAAGAGACCCTGTAGGTCACAGAATTGTTGGACAAATGGATAAAAATATGAATTGATTTACTTCCACAGAGCGCAGGGAAATGACTCCGACATAAAGTGATAAATGATACAAGCAGAGGACAAACAGAGAGGGCTCACAGCTACATAGAGGAAATGTTTTCGATTATTGTTGTTCATTTAACATAAACCTGGCCACGGGCCGATCTGAAAAACAGAAAGAAAGAAAAACAAAAAAGAAGGAAGGATGTGAAAGAGGAGGGTGCCGTACAAAACCACAGGTACAGAGACAGGAAATGAACTTCAAAGTGCTTTGCACCCTTTCTTTGCTACCGCCAAGCTGTGAAGGCCTCCATCAGATTTACATGACTGTTTGGTTAAGCTTTGACCTGAGGGCGTTAAGTGTTAAATACAGGTACAGGTTTGTTAAATACACTATGTGCTGGACTGCTGCAGTTGTCTTTGTAGATCGCAATGACAAACAGACATACCAGACTTAAGGAAAGGAAGAGTAAGTAGGTCACCTGAGCATGTTTCCTTTTCATATTTGAACTGACTTCCTGTGGGTTCATTTTGTAGGCATGCCATTCCGGTATTTCAGGGTGATTGAACAGAGACGGCATGGCTCTGTTAAATAGTACTAGTGACTAGGTGAGTGAGAGAGTGGGTTAAGTGTGGGTGTTTACGTAAGACAGACCTCTGCTTATCCTCTGTTTCTCTCCGGACAGGATTCCAGGAGTATCGATGATACTGATGCTCTCCAGGACGGGGTTAGGCATCTGGGCACACATGAACCTGCCAAGAAAATACAATAATGAGAGAGGGCAGAGTGCAGGTGGGAGAAAAAGAAAGTAAAAGGGAGTAGAAAGAAAGAGAGGATCAAGAGTATGAGGCATAGGGGTAGAGGGGGAGGGTGGGAGAGACACAAAAACCAGTTGGGTCAGAGTGTTTATACATAAGCTTAGCATTAAACAGACATCATTCTGGAGCTTTTCAGAAACAACCTTCATGCTCTCAGGCACTAACGTTAGTTGCATATATCCTTGCTAGAAAAGACACACAGCTAAAACACAAAGTAGCAGCTGCCACTAGGCCATTTTCAGAAGTTCTTGCAGTTAAACAATGTTCACATTTATATAATACGTTAATAATAGTGGTTAGATTTTAAAATAATAATGTCAAAGTACCAGAGTTTTTCCACACAGCACATTTGAAGCCTGTAGTTTGATTGACCTTGACACTAGGGCTGCAACTAACAATAATTCTAATTTAGAGCTGCAATAATTAATCGATTAGTTGTCAACTATTAAATTAATCGCAACTATTTTGATAACTATTTTGATAATGAGTGAGTGAGTGAATTTCCCAGTTGTGGGATTAATAAAGTCTAATCTAATCTAATCTAATCGATTAATCAGTTGGAGTACTTTTTTCTTCTCTCCTCTATGACACTAAACTGGATATCTTTGAGTTGTGGACAAAACAAGACAATTGAGGATGTCATCTTGGGCTTTGGGAAACACTGATTGACATTTTTCACCACTTTCTGACATTTTATATACCAAACAACTAATCAATTAATCGAGAAAATAATCAACAGATTAATCGACAATGAAAATGTTCGTTGCAGCCCTATTCTAATTACAGTATCGATTTATCTTCCTATTGATTTCTATATTAATGATGAATCATTTGGTCTGTAAAATTACATAATGGCCATAATTTCCTAAAGTCCAGAGTGACGTCTTCAATTTGCTTGTTTTGTCTGACCAGGAGTAAAAACAATCTAAGATATTCAGTTTACTATCACATAAGAGAAAGAAAAGCAGCAAATCCTCAATATTAAAAAGATGGAATCAATGAACATTTGGCAGTTGTGCTTGAAAAATTACTTAAATTATCAATCAATTATCAAAATAGTTGCCAATTAATTTTCCATTTGTTGAATGATTGATTAATCAATTAATTGTTTCAGCTCTAGTTGACACTCTGGTTCTTTGAATCTTTTCCTGGAAAAACAGTGAGACTACATGATTCAGATTTTCCAAACAGTGGGGGAAGTTCCTTGTAGGAGGTTACCATTGATGTAGGAATGTTAGGGAAACACTGGGACAATACATTATTAAGTTATGAATTGTAGGCCTGAGTCATTCCCAATGCAACATCATTCATTACACAATGGTCTCCTTTAAGCTAGGACACTGAGGTTTAAACTTTAAAAGGGGAGTGTTGCTCTCCAACAGAAATCGACTGACACAAACACAGACAGATATACACACTATAAAGCGTGAGAGGATGAGAGGTTTTGCATAAACCCATGGTGTCCCACTCAGGACAAAGAAGGGGATTGTTAAAGACACCCCACAGCTCAGAGTACTACTCCTCGCTCTGCTGCCCTCTCACTCAGTCTGAACCGATACTCTCAACATGAGCTCAGAGGCACCGGGTCATAAGACCGGGAGAACTGTGCTTTTACATTCCTGCTGCAACCACACTGAGGGCAGACACACACACACACACACACTCACCAACCACAAACCCTAACATACCACACATAGGGAGGAAAAAGGAAAATCAAAGGACAATGAACAAGTCAAAGAAATATGAGAGGAAGGCTTCTTACATATAGATCCAATGCATGCTATAACATTACAATAACAGTGACTGACAAAGATAACAAACATGCAGGTTTTTTCCACTACATGTCAAAGCTGATGCCATATGATATCCAGTTGGAATTTTGGCGCTGGTTTTCCATTTAACTATCTATCCCGACATTTTCCACACAGAGCACTGTTGGAAAAAATGCTCCGATGAACTCAAGCTGGAATTCTCAGAAGCACAGGACCCTACCAGGCACAGGGGCCCCGAGCTATCTGAGATGCTTCGCTGTTTAATTATGTCTCGAGAAAGTGAGAAACTCATCTTCTGTGTGAGGCTGCGGCCCTGGCATGAAGGCCTGGGTTAATAGTAGGGCTGGGACGATACACCTGCCTCCCGATTCGATACTATCACAATATGTGGGTGCCGATTTTTAAGTATTGCGATTTCTACAAATATTGTGATTCGATATTACGATTTATTGTGATTTTTGTTAACTTTTTCACCACTATGAGACCATGAGAAAAAGTTGAGTCATACACTTCTAGCAACTTTTACATTGGAAAATATTCAAATAAATACAGTAAAAATGTTTGATATTCAGCATGTATGTAGTCAGAGATGTCCTGAAGTCAAATATATCAGCCATTGTCAGGCATTACATTTTTTCCATCAACCCAAAATTCAAAGAATAAAGACATTTTCCTAAAAAAAAATTAAAATCTAATTTATTATGGAAATGTAATGTTTTATACTTCTGGTGAATATAATCCAATCAATCATATTTCCATTTATCAATTTTGTATATGCAGTTCCCTTTGTTAACACCTTATTTTGAAAACCGGACGTAGTCACACGTGTATACTTCCGTTAACTTCGCCAAGTCGGTATATGGGTGCTCTACAGTTGTAGCATCGGCTGATTTGATCACGGAAATGCGAGTGACGGCTTGTCCGCATGTTACCGTAATACGATAACATTAGCTGAAACCCAAAGTGTTTCCATACTTTACTGTATGTGTAGTGTTTACCACGTTGGATTTAACATGTGAGTGTGCAGGTCGTATCCACGCAGATCCTCCCGTTTTATACTTTCTCGTTTCAGCTCGCTGCGGCCGACTACGGTTTGTTTTGGTTGACGGATACAGAACGGATATGACGTCACGTTACTCTGACTACAACAATGAAAGCAAATATATTGATTACGGCATTAAAAAATCAATTTCAAAATTGTAAAAATACATAGGTGAGTCGATTTTTCTTTTCCACACCTAATTAATGATCCACATCAGACCTCTTGACCAATGACCTTACCTCACAATGTAACCCTCAACTTCCCATAGAGAAGAGGAAACAGGGCGGCTGTCGCTAGCACTAGGGATGTGGACAGGGATGTTACAACTGTGTCACTTTCCCATGTTTACTTCCTCTAAAATCTTGACTTGTGTGTGTGAATAAAATATCTCTATGTCATGTATATCTATACCTACATGTGTATTTGTTTATGTGCTCTGTAAGGCTGTGCATGTGTCAACCCCTATCTGAGTAAAGTGCAGAGTCAGTGTCCTGGAATAAAAGGCCATGAGCAGGACAGGACGGAGTGGGACAGTGTAGGCCAGGGTGGGCCAGTGCGGAACTTAAACTTTGCTGACTCTGGTTTTTACTGAGTAATGGCTTACAGAGAGCACAAACACACTGAGGCCCTCTGACTGCAGTGGTAGTTTAACTAAAAGGAAGCAAGAGCTAAAACAAATAAGCAGGTTTATCTGGAGTTACTTTTAAGGAAATGTTTAGGATTTAGTACAAATCAGATGCACATGCAGAGGGACACAATGTGAAACCAGGCTGCTCCAAATAGAAATAATGGAAATGCTGTAAAAAAATGGCAAGCTAGTAGCCAGCCACTAGCTCTTGGGTTTGCCAAATCCATGTGCAAACTATAGGCGTGGGGATCACATCAGTGATTTCTGTTTACTCTCTTCATAAATAACTGATTATATTGAGGGGTAAGTCCCATCTGAGGCTAGTAGTTAAAGGCTAACCTTCAGGTTGAATGACTATGGTTAAAGAGCTAACACCGTGGAACTGCCATCACTCTGAGCAAGACCTTGTGTGCTCCTCTGACATGATATTTTCTCCTCCACCTTAAATCAGTCAATTAACTAATCCTTGATGTCTACATCTACCTACTTCTATGAATAAAAACAAATTCAGTCAACCAGCAGCTGAAGGCCAAAAATACTTCAAAATCCAAATACTTTTGGCCTCCTCAAAAGGAAAGTGGAAAGCTGGCAGAGTCTGAGCCAAGAGCAGTCCAGATCCAAATGTTAGTCTGGATCTGGTTCTTGACAGACTTTTTATCAATAGTAGGCCTGTTCTGGGCTGTGTGCCATCACAACTGATTAATAATGTATAAGGCCTACACATACACAGAGCTGTTCAAACAGATCACGTGCCTGATATTGTCATACACACATTATGTTACGTATGATCATGTGAGCTTTCCCTTAAACAAATGAAGGCCACTCAGGCCTGAATTCAAAGAGAACCACAAGTCCCGTGATATGACAGGATCGCGTCCAACATTTTGACAAATGATGCTACAATGGACAATAGCCTTTGTTTGTACACAATCTTATCTGGTTTCCCCTCAAGTCTGTAATAAACTGCAGAGGGGTGAATGGTGGCCCGTGAGGTCTAACACCCCTCTATTTTATGTGTTATCTAAATTCACTTTTTAGAGTTTGACTGATGCTGTTTGGCAGACATTTGCACTCTTGCAAGATAAAGCAAACACTCCACATAATTGAGGGAAGTGATCTCAATGGACAATAGGAAATAGGTCCAACTGGGGAAGTGTCAACTTGAGTGTTTGTAAAATATGACTACACAACCCACCTGATCATCTGAAGTTAATAAGAGATTATGATTGTGAAAAGTTAGTCATTTGTGTATTATTTGTCCATCTGTTTGGCTGGCTACTCCAGGCTGGGTGACACCACCACACTGGGAAGAGAGGGGATATACCCACATCCTCTACGGGAAGTGACACCATCAACAACTGGATGTCAGCCACCTAATGTCATCACAAATCCACACGCAATAGATTGGATTAAGCGAGCATCGTCATGCTGGTTCTGACTCATAGTACCTGGCTTGTGCAGTCTCACCTTCCACTTTCCCTCTATACTATTCAATTGTTTCACTTTCTCTTCTGCGTTTTTTCTATCCTTTCCAATTTTTTTTTTTACCATTCTCATCTTGCATTAATAGAGTACTACTAGAATGAGTCCTAAAACCTGGAAATGAGTTAGCATTTTAGCACTTCTGGTTCCCTCGTCTGGAAGTCACTGAGTTTTTTGAATGGGTTTTAAGTTAGATGCCTGAAATAAGGTCTGTGGTTAACACAAATTTTGTTCTACAACATAAAATACATCAATAAACAGTAATTACCCCCAATGGAAAAAATTCCATTGGCTTTTTGTTCAAGGGAACACAGGGAGATGTCAACTTCCTGGTTGACCTACAAAAATACGTCATCCCTGGAACACTCTATTAGTTAACGCCCCACCTGAGCAATACTTCTGAGTCATGTGAGTTCTTGCCATGGGGACGTTTTTACATCAGACTTTAACGTGAGGCTGAATACCAGGTTAAAGTGTCACTGAGTGATTCATAAAACTTTGAGAAATGTTCTAGGTTTCCTCTGAATCAACAATGACTTAGTGAAACATCTGCTGACTCAACAATGAACAATAAGACAGACAGTCACACCAAAAACCTTTAAACCTTTGTGATAAGATTTCATAAGGCCTACACACAGGTAGTGGGTTGGCTTGTCGGCTTCTACTGATGAGGCAACACTTATATGACCAAGGCGTATGAAACTTATGGCACCTACATTCGAGGGCACGACGAGGGCACGACAAGGTCAGCTTGTTGCCTAGCAACACTTTCACATGTTTCTATGTTAAAAGGGGCCACTCTGTGACATTGGGACAAAACGATCTGTCACCACCAGTGGCTCCGCCGGGTGCTTTAAGTAAGAAGTGCCTGAAGAAGGGCAAGGTACAATGTTAAAGGGACTGTATCTAAGTTTTACTCGTATAAATGTTTTTTAATCATTTTTTACTGCCAATGTGTGAACAGGTTATAACCTAACCTAAAAAATGAGACCTTCCGAGACTTGTAGACTGCTTTTCATGTGAAGAATGTTTTTCCAGGATAATCCAACGGATGTGACGTCATGCAAGCTTGCGTGTGCCTTCAGGGCTAACAGTGCAACCGCAGCTAACATTAGAAATGGAGTCCACTAACGCCAACAAACAACCAGCCCCCACCATGACTCAGACTCCAACACAAACTCCTCAGAGTGAATTTCCCAGTTGTGGGATTAATAAAGTTTAATCTAATCTAATCTAATCTAATCAGAAGCACACAAAAAACAAAGTTATATCTAGTTAAGCCCGTCTCGCAAAACAGGAATGTAACCAATGTCAGGGGGGGGGGACTAGGATCAATATCGGCCAGGCCTTCGAGTCATGGAGGGACCTTCATTTGCAGGTCCTTCCTTCCTGAAGCTGTCAGACTCCACAACCAGCACTGCTCCCAGTAGACATGATATTTTCAGGTGGAATTTCATTCATTCATTCATTCAATCTCACTGTGCAATATCATTTTCCACGCAATTTTGTTAATAGTCTGTTTATTGTCAATACTGTATATACTGCTCCTATTTTTATACTTCCTTCTGTTTAAATGGTTCATATTTTGTTACACTTTGTTTAACTCTTTTCTTACTGTGTTAGCTGACGCATCTTGTTTTTTGCACTATCCCCTTTGCTGCTGTACACTGCAAATTTCCCCACTGCGGGATAAATAAAGGAATATCTTATGTTATCTTATCTTTTGGTAAGCTAACATTACTGCCAAGCATGTGAAATATATAGTGATATTGTGGTTTTAGCTGTCAATCACGTTCTGATGCTCACGTCTACGTAGTGCGAGAGCGAGCAACAGGACGCTGACTGTCGTTGGACTTAACGGCCACAGGTGTCACTGTTAACAAGCAATTTCTGATTCTTACATAGAGCCCCTTTAACTGGCAGGATTTAACCAAAGTGATTGTTGGAAAGCACCTTCCTGTCCTTTTGCTTTGCCATACACACATAGTTATTGACACTAAATACGTCTCATGATAACGAAAGTGGGAAAACTCTCACACAGCTGGGACCATTGTGCAACAGCATACTGTGAATTTACCTGCATGTAAGGACATGTAGTGAGGCCATTTAAATGATGATGATGATGATGTGCTGTTATGACACGGTTCTTAACACACAGCTGTGTGAACTAATGACAAAGCAAGGACAGGTATGACTTTGACATGACATTTTACATTTCAATAACCCAAATACTACGTGAATGTAGGGCCCTTACTGCTCCTGTAATCTTAGTGTACCACATTTTTCACATTGCTGCAGTGTAAGCTCATTACTCTGGACTTGTTACCTGTTCAGAAATGCGTTGCCAAAGGCGTTGAGTTTACGGAAGGGCTTCTTGGGGTCGACCACTAGCGCGTTGCCCGGTATCACCCC
>CAKALG010035637.1:0-11973 GCA_916700815.1 Helicolenus hilgendorfi | reverse complement strand
TTGACAAAGCAGCGGGCCTTCAGAAGACACATCAAACCCTGTCCCTCCTCGGTGCTGTTAGGGAGCTCAGCGCACAACAAAAGGACAGGGACTCCAGTTTCAGTCTCAGGCCATTACTAGTCCCAACAACACGGCTACAGACAGAGAAAAGGCCCTTGAGGATGCTGCACGTATCACGAGTTACAAACACGGGCCGGATCAGCTCAAAACCGTTCAAGACGAGATCTTCTGACTGTTGCGATGACACTGTTGTGATGGATGATTGTAAATATAAAGCATAAGTCAAGGCTGCGGGTTGATGCCATCGTGACACATGCACTCTAATGAGGACTGTGGGTGCTCCGCGGTGCCAGGGACTCACCCCAAGGCACGTTGAGCGGGGGGAATGGTATGTGATGCATACCAGATGTGATTGGAGACATCACACTGTTCACGTTGTTACTGCTAAGCAAATAGTCGCAGCAACAAAAAGCAAAAGACCATTTTTCCTCTGTTCACATATTCAAAGCATGATGCTGGATATGTGTAAGACTGGTTGAAGCCAGAAGCACAATAACACATTTCAGAAGAATTTCAGAGAGTATTGCACTTAGAATAAGTGTCTGGTGAGGAGAGTTTAGTGAAGGATACGACAAAATGAAGCCATGGTATCACCTATCCTTCCCTGACTAAACAGAGAAAATCTCTTGGCATTTTGTGAATGTATCCTGTACACATCAGAATTTAACCCTTTGCCCACAAACAAATTTGGTGGCACTCATCCTCCAAACATGAGAAAGGCCTCCATTACCTGAAGGGCTCTCTTCTTCACATCACAGGTACTTACAGCTTGTATATATTCTGTGATTAGAGTCTCAGACCACATGATGGCAGCAGAAGAGATTCTTTAGCCAAATCTCAACTACTGGTCCCCTTTTTGATATGCCGTTAAGGCCAGAAAAGCAATGTAATGATGGGATTTATTGAAGTTACTCTGAATAGGAAGCAGAAATTCACTCTAGTTTGGGCTGAAAAAATGAATAAAATACATTTCGGTTCAAATCAGGACATCTTAACTTCAATCAATAGTTATCACTCGTTACAATTTGATTTAACCTTTTCACTCATCTGCAGAATTTCATGGCAGCAGTTCCCAACATATGGTTTGAGATTCTTCAAGAGCTGAAGGTATACATTTATCTAAAGCAGTGATTCTCAAAATGGGGTCTGGGGACCCCAAGAGGTCCGTGGCGCTCTGTCACAGGGTCCGTGAAATAATTATAAATGATAAAATTGTGGTGTATCCTTAAAAAGTACATGTCTACAGATGGCGACCATTTGCACCAATGAAACAAAGCACCCTTTACTCCCACCCATGTTAGCTTTGGGCCAATAGAGCCCTCATGTGATTGTGACACACAGTAATAAGTTAGTATTATAAAGTTGAATCACTTACTGAAAGTCAGCTTTAGACCATTAAATATTTTTGATTTATTAGGACTGCCTTTCTTGGTACTGTTCATTTACTGAAAGCTTTCAAGATCAATTACTTGAAATGTTGTCTATAAATGCCGTCAAGTCAAAATGCAATTTGAATAATGTCACCCTCTGTTTCAAGGTATATCAGTGGCATTAACATTCAATAACATTGACAATTTCAGCATTGTGGGACAAATAAAGGAATCTCATGATTCAAATTGAAATGTTTGTTCATCACGATCAAAAGTAGCATTTAGGTTGAAAAGTTTTAGAATCCAAACAGTTCCAATGACATCTAAGAGGACAAGTAGTATGCATTATGCTTAATCTGTGTTACAGGGGGAGTAAAGGAATAAAACAATTTCAGCTACACCAAATTCTGTTATTCTGTTCCCCCCTCAGGCCTCGTTTATCAACAACATAGGAAAAGCTATTTTTTTCTTGGTCTTTACTTAAGCAAAAGTACAATACCAAAAATATGAAACATTCCACTATAAGTAAAAGTCCTCCGTTAAATATGTTAAATTACAAAAGTAGCAGTACAATATCAAAAGTAAATATTCAGGAAAAAGCCCTTGTTGTTGGTTGAAGTGGAGCTAGTTTTAATTATTTCAGACACATCTAGGCAATCTATAAAAACGTATCATATTTCATTAGCTCTGTTAAGGAGGAGGTTCTGAATGAGAAGTGGGCATCGAATCAGAATGAACAGGAAAAAGTCAGGAATTGATCTGAACAAGGTTTTATATTCTCCAAAACTCAAGTAGTTGCATTTATGAACTTAAAGGGAACACGAGACACACGTGGACTGGCGTATCTGAAACAAAACAAATACAAGATTAGACACAATAAGTCAAATTAGTCTCACATGTTTAAAGAAATAAGGCTAAATAAAGTTACACTAACTTGTATACAGGATAAGAACTAAAGCGTAAGATAAACTCCTCTTACCAGACCTGCTACCCCATGCAAAGGTGAAAAAGAGTGCATGAAAGACAGTGCAGTCCTTAAATAAGGAGTGATCAGGTGAACTTAATCAGGCTAATGAGGGGTGAAAACAAGAGCCAATCTGTGACGATGAAAGAATAGGACAGGAAGTGAGGTATAAGTGAGGAAAGAAAGTGGAAAAATAAAAGAAAATCTTTACAACAAGCTCATTAGGTGATATCTTTGTAAAAATTAAAATTGTAAAGTAAAAGGATGTCAAATGAAAGCAGTGAAATAAAAAGTACTTTATGTCCCGCTTGTTACATATGAAGTATGGAAATACTGTAAGTACAGTACATAGTAAGTAAAGTGCCTCAAATTTGTACTTGAGTAAATGTATGCAAACTGTGACAGGGTCTACTGCATTTTTAAGTAGTAAAAGTCTCCCGTGTTTGGGGTTAATACGTACTGAATGTCTCCAGCAATCACATGATAATCTGGGAGAATCAAAGAGATAACTTGACAGCACCAGGGTCATTGCAGTTTTACCTGTAAAAGTGAGAATTGACTCATAACAGCAACTCTCAGAAGTACACAGAAAGTACACACACTCTTTGTGCTCAGCTTTTTCGGGAACTTAATTGCTGGCATTAAGCACTTGAGGGAATTCTGCGCTGTGCTTGTTAGGTGTTTGTGTGCAACACAACCCCACACGTTCTATTAATAAACTGACACCCTCTTACCCTCTCTCCCTCTCTCTCTCTCTGAAATAACGAACAATAAGTGTCGCTGCTGCACCTCAGACACACACCGACATCAAGCAGAATGTCAAATGGCTGGAAGAGCGGAGCGATTGACAGCAGCCGGGCTCCACAAGGCATGCAGATTACTAAAAGCAAGTTCTGAATGTTCTTTTCAAACTTTCTCCACACGCCAGAGGGCGAAGCAGGAGTGTTGATCTGATGTGAAACGCTTGAAAGAGATTCTTGCAAAATGCCCGCATTTAGGAGGGTGGATGTGACTGTATTGTGTCTACTGTTTCCACCTCAGTGCACAAGTACAGTGTGCAGGTGACCGGGGTTATGTGGATGTCGGCCAGATGCCCTCAAGGCTTTAATGGAAAACACCTGAATGTGAGAGTTTAAGAAAGAACATGAATATGATTATGAAACAGATAATCAATGGGTGTCACAGAAAGGTTAGAATAAAACAGTATTATTTATATATTTAGTAACACCACAAAAATGGTAATGTGCTGTTTTGTGCCACTAACAAGCAGTGGTAAATAGATGTTTTTAAGAACATTTTGCCCCGGGCGGGAACTCAACCTTTAACCCCGGACATAACTAGTAGTCTACCAAACTCTATCTATATGAGAGCATCCATATACAGTGATCATTCAGTCAACCAGCAGATGGTACTATGTCCCAACTTCATGTGAACGGCATTATTATGTATGTATACATGTAGAAAAAGCAGAATGTATTGATTCCTCAGACAGTGTGGGACCCTGACCTGTATTTCCCAAAGGACACAAACACAAAAGCCCACATTTAGTTCAAGAGATCACTGCTTTTACATCTGATTTAGTGTTAAATTCTGTTTATAATGAATGAATGAGACAAATTAATATCGTAGCGTGTGTAGTACGAAAGGATTACTTCACAATCTGTCAAAGTACATTGTGGCGAGGGGATATTTTTGAAGATTGCTTAGTAGAACATTGGTCATCCTCAGAGTTAGTATGTAGTGCTGCTATATGCTGTAACTCAGTGGTTCTCAACTAGGAGTCCTTGAAGGAGTTCCACGGGGTCCCCAGAAAAATGGTTTATTTCCCCAGAAAAATGGTTTATTTTCACTTTGATTTAATTTACTATAGAAGTGAGCCCACAGTGAGTAAGAGTCATAAAATTATATTCTGATCTCCTTAACTGTAGTTGACAACTATAAAATTCTTACTTCATCATATAACCAAAACCTTTTCAGACGGAGGTCCCTCAAGCGAAATCTTATCAAATGAGGGCCTGTGACCTAATTTGTATCAATTTAGGAGCCCCTGATATAAAAAAGGTTGAGAACCACTGTTGAGAGCAATTCATGCAGTATTAGAAATGATTTAAAAGTCATATATCATCCTCTGGTAAAAGGACAAAGCTCCTATGGTAGAGATGGGTGTCCTCCTTTGTGCCACTTTAGGCAACACCACTAATAGCACCTGCTTTTTGAACCTACAGGCAAAGTTATTATTCTTATAGGGTCATGCATTAATTCATACACCTCATTAACATAATATGTCTGAAGGACACTTTGAAATTGTGACTGATTTTCAGTTGTTCCTGTTTAATATTTCTTAAACATCATGACTCAAATCGAAGTAAAATCTATATTGATTTGACTTTCGTAGTTTAAGAAAGGCAAACATTTTGAAATTGTGGGGAAATTTAGTGGAACAATCCTTTAAGGAAAACTAGAACAGAGCTGTTATCTCTGACCAAACATCAATAATCTCATTACTTGGGTCAAATATTACAATCAGATCTGCATTTTTTTCCCCTGAAAACGAAAAGTGTTTTTGAATCATTGTGTCAGTGATACAGAATTATTATTATTTTTTTAAAGCTTGGGAGTGTCCTTCCACCTACCGGTGCCGGTCACCAGGAGGGCAAATGTTTGGATCTGTGGTGAAATCTCAAAGCTTGCATGCAAATCCTCCAGATGACCTACTTCTCTTCCCTTCGACATAGACACTCCGCTAAAATCCATAAATTAAGGAAATTAACTGATGGGGCCCGGGGCCACTTTGTAAGCTATTTAAATCTTTAAATTTACAACATCCCTGCATACTTCATGTAATTGAACTAACTCCAGGCTTGTTTCCTTTAATGAGAAAAAAAATATCCAGTTTCCCCTCCAGTTTGTACCTCTGGAAACAACAAAATGTGTGCCAGAGGGTGAGATGGGATGGCTCTGAGTCTCATTACGCAGACTTGGAACGCTCCAAGGAACAAGAGACGCGTTCTCACACTCACACTGGTCCTGCTGTCAAACCACCAGCACAGAACAAAACATTCAGTCAAAGTTTTAATGTTGTAATGTCTTAAATGTGTGTAATCAAAATAAAGTTTTTTTTATCTTAAAGAAAGGTTTCTCTTGTTCTCCTAATGCGTCCCGTCAACTGCACTGTAAACAATTGTTAATTTACAGCAGGATTTCAACAGTATTAACCTGCTATTGCTAAAAACAGTGCTTACAGTGAACTATAATGCATTCTTAAAAAACAGCACTTTACTGCTGATCAACTGTCTAAAGTATCATCAGTAACAGTTTCATGCTGTATTTTTTAATTCTGGGACCTGATCTGCTCATGTGAGGCTTGTACATTGTACATGATTGTAAAATCAGTGAATTAGCTTTATTGTTCTTCACTCACATGTTGTTATGGTTTGCATTCTGTGCTTGTAGCCAGCTCTAGACAGACATTTTGGGAAAAGTGTCAACAAGTCTATTTTAGCCTTTTTCCTAACAAGTGCCTTTAATTGTATTTAGTGTGACTATTCCTGTGTCGGTAACCTGCTGAGTCTATTCATCTAGGCAAAAAATAATGTATAGTATACACAGACAGTATAATAATGTTCATTTTACAGTACCCTGCTGCCAGTTCTTTACTGTTATTTTACTGGGAAATTCTTAACAGTGTGTTACTTTATATGTCAACTGTATTACGTGTGGTTTCTGTGTGATAATTCTTTTTAAATTTTGGCTCAACTGTAACAAAAAGATGGGGGATATCTTTTGAGAGGGAAGTCTTACATAAGTATGGTGAATAACTCTAAATTCAGTGTAATGTGGATTTATGTTGAAAAAATATTCATCCTTCCTGATAGCATCCCATAAAATGTCCATTATGAAGCTCAAAATTCATATTTTCAAATCAGTTACACAGACAACCTTAAAACCCCTGGTGAATAGACTCAAAAACTTTCAAACAAATGTGTTATCAAATGTGTAGTACCTTGTTCATGTTTTATATGACACAACATTTGTCTGTAACACAGTTGACAAAATAATGAATCAAATGTTTATTTTCATTAAAATATTTAAAAAGTCATTAGAGCTTAAACTTGGGAATTTATGAATGTAGCACATTTAGGGGGTATATCATGGTAACAACTAAATTATTTATCAAAAAAGAAAACAGACTTTTTGGTTGACATGAAATGAACCCCTAATTATAGAATGACTCCTATGTTAATTATTGTCATTTTATACTTACTTTACACACAAAAAGAGCCGTATAAGATACTGCAAGTCCCAAAAGAGATCTTATGGGAGTAGCCTATTACCAGACAAAAATAAGACAATTTGAAGTTCCACATATCAATAGGAAATCATGTTTTTTTCCATCTGGGTGATAAACAATAGAAACACAGATATGTGTGTTTATATATAAATATATGTTCTTGCCTTCATCTTTAGCATCATCGTTTAGCAACTTCTTTAAATCTAATTCTCAAATTCATCCACATAACACTAGACAAGTTAATCATCTTCACCTGCCTTTTTACAAAACAAAACATGGCCAGTACTCCCTCAGATATCGTGGTGTACAAATATGGAACACCAAAACACATGTTATCCAGAGCTCGTTATCCTTAGAACATTTTAAAAGGAGATTATCATCACATTTAATTCATGATGTCTAATTCTTTTGATATGTTTAGATATATTTCCTTTTCTTCTGTACTGATTTTTGTATGTATTTCATTGATTTTATTGGATTGTTTTCCACTGTTTGGTTTTTCTGCACATTTTGTGTACTTCTTGTTGTTGTTAAACTTTTCTTGTATTTTTTAAAATTATGTTAGTTTAGATCTTTCTTCTTTTTTTGTTATTGTTTTTTCTCCTGGGATTGGTGGGAGGTCCCTTGTATAAGCCTGTGGCTTCTTGACCTCTCCTGACACAATTCTTGTTTTTTTTTCATTGACTGGATTTTGTGAAGTTTTATATATGTGCAAATTAATAAATAAATAAAAAACGGTTCCCAAAAAGTGAGATTTTCTGTGGACCAATAATAACTTCCTACACTGGTTGGCGCCAAATATCAAGAAAACGACTTATCACTCCTCTCTCTCAGGATGCTGGTACAGAGTAATTACTGGGCTCAATGTTGCATCAATTATTCACAGTTATTTACCCGCAAATAAACAAACATGCAAATAAATAAATAATCGTCTCCTTTGGTGTGAGCACCTGCTTTGACTCTCTCTCGGTGTGCAAAAAATGTGCGCACCACTTTTGCGCTTCATCACCTGCATTGTGTCTTTCGTCTTTCTTTATATGTTGAGAAATAACAATAATCTCATTTTCCAAAAAAAAAAAAAGAAAAGTCTGCAGGCTGTCTGCTTTCATTTTAGAGTGAAAAGAGAGAGAGAGAAGGGGGGTTGTTCTGGGCAGATATCTCCATCTAAGCCCTGCGCTATAATTGAAATGGCGCATTTGGCTGCAGGCAGGTTGTGAGGGCGCTTTCTGCAGCAGCATGCATGCATGTCCATAGACGTCATTTGATTTTTAATGGCCTGCAGGACAATTTGGCGTTACAACTCCAGACATTAAGGCAAGAGAGAGGAGAGAGGGAGGGAGAGAGAAAGAGAGAGAGGAGAAAATCACCGCATGAAAGATATTGGTTCAAGGATATCTCTTCATTTTCAACATTATTTTTCCTACTGGGACTTTATCAACAAGTTACTGCGCCTTTTATTGCGCGTTGCACAGAGTGGAGGACTATGGCAGCTCGCCTGGCTTTAAACTTTAGATTCAGGCTGGAGATGGAGATGGAGATGGGATTGTATGCCTACTAGCTGGAAAGTGCCTGGGGAACTATTACATCAGACGGAGTGACAATGATTAAAATCTGCTTTTTGCTGCTCTAAATCTATTGAGCGACAGTTAGTTGCCTGTTATAGGTCTCCTATATCTGAAATCACAACTTCACACCACTAAAAGGGAACGGTCTACTTTATAGCCGGGGAAAAAATAGATAAGTTATTATATCTGTGCAGTCATAATTTCGGGAAATAGTGGGGGGGGGGTATTTTTTTTTTCCTTGAGAAAATTGCCTGTGTGAGAGAGTGGAGTTGAGCTAATTGTAGCCTAATCCCTGCTGCATGGCCCAGAGGCGCTCAGGCTGCCCGGAGCAACAATACTCTTTTTTCCAGCTCTGCTCTGTTATTTAGAGACGGATTATTGGCTTTTCTTCTTCTTCTTCTCATAACAAACCACAGACAGGGGCAGTTTTCATTTTTAGGCAAAAGAGGAAAAAAAGAAGAAGCTGGAACACGAAGCAGGATTCCAAATTCCAAATTCCAAATTCCATTTTTTACGCGTATCCAAATAAGAGCACAGAAGAAGAAGAAGAGAGGAAGGAGATCATCTCATCTAATGTACAAGGTAAGAAGGACGCTTCCTGTGCGCTTTGGTTTACAAAGAAGAAGCTTTGGTGAGGACAGGACAGGTCGAAGTCGAAGCCAGCCGTGTGGTGTGATAGATAGATAGAGCCTTTTTAAAGCCACAGAGACTCTTTAGCAAAGCAGTCCATCCAGACCACACAGCTATATGGTGTCTGTTAAAAAAAGGCAGTTTTGTGTTGGATACGGAGCAAAGATTTGTCTTTTTTTATACCGTGCGGCAGTATAGCTATAGGTTCGTGCTGGAGCTGGATGCTGTACCACAAACTCAGGGGGCTATTTGGAGATTATATTTGAAAGATTTCGGCTGGGACTGACCGATTTCCTCTGGACTCCCTACAATGTTTGAAACGGTATGGTTGGAACATTTCATATTACACAATCCAATGTTTTTACGCACAACAGTGCAGGTTTATAGTCTGAAGAGTGTAGCCCGAACTGGTGATATAGAAGAAGAGTAGCACTGGTGGATACTATAAAGAGCTTGTCCTTCTTCTTCACAGTTAACACGTTTTTTCTTCATCAAGCTTGTGGGTTGATGGATTACACGTGTCGGGATTATGCTTTTAATTGTACAGCAGTGAATAAAGACGCCATGTTGAGCATTTGCTAGAATTAAAGGCAGAGCGCACACATGCAGGTTCATATATATAGTGTTCGGGATGTTGTACCGGATTGTTCATCATTCAAACATCCCCGTGTCCGTCTCGTGGTTATATATTTAAATGGTGGGATATCGGGGTTATTCTTCTGTGGATGTCAGAGGTGGGAAATTGGCTACGACGCTCGAACAGGGTCAGAGGAAGGAGGCAGCAGCTCTGAGGGGGAAAGTTGATGCCTTTAAGGCTGCTGTGATTTTGTGGAGGAATTTATCATCATACATGTATGGTGTGTGTGTGTATGTGAGTGTATGTGGGGGAGATACATAGAGATATATATAGAGAGAGTGATTAAGAGAGAGAGAGAAAAAATGTAGACATGATTGAAATTGTGATTGATTTGGAGAGTAAGGAGATCTATTTATGGGTCTATTTCTTTCCATTTGTTCCCTGTATCCACGTATATCGTAATTTAATTGGTTAATTGATTGGTGTTAGAGAGAGAGAGAGAGAGAGAAAGAGAGAGAGAGAGAGGTAGAGAGAGAGAAAGAGAGAGAGAGAGAGAGAGACTTTGTCAGTGGGACAGCCCAGTATCCAAAACTTCTTAAGTCTTTCCAAGTTTTTTCCCCCCTTTTTCCTGGGATTTGAAATGTAATCCCGTCCTCCTGTAATCGTATTAAACGAACATGATACTGCTGTAAGCCGGGCGACACCCTGAGAAAAAAAAAAGAAAGAAAAAGCTCCAGTCTCATTTATTGCCCAGAGGCTCCTCTCTCTCAGAGCCGACGGGCTGATCTGGCCTTTCACAACTTCCTCCAGTTCACCAGTCCTCCTAGAACAGCCTCGTATATGTGCAACAAACTGACTGATCAATTGTGCTGATTTACTGGAGGGTGCAATGATATTATCTCAATCTAGTTAAACCCCAACTACAGTAGCTGTACTGTGGAGCTCCAAGTATTAAAGTTTGGTTGTAAATTGCGTCAGGAGAGGTCTGCATTTCAACCAGAGCCTGCAGGGCAACAACAGATGAGTAATGATAACCTTTAGTCAGTGATCGCATCACAATAAATAGTCTAAATAGTTTTAGAGCAGCATATAATCTCAGCCACCCTGTCTATGCTCCCTTCCTATGATTTACACCGTGACTTTTCTAACAGGCAGGAGTCCCATTAAAATGTGCCCGGTGTGAGGTTACTGTAGGTGGTTTACATGATGCAAGCTGTTGGTTAAACAAATTGCGCGCCAGTAAGTTGGACATAAACGCCTCCTCAGAAGGAATCAAATGGCTGCATGTCCAAAAACTGAATTAAAAATATTTTTATCAAACATTTTAGCAGCCAATCAAAGTCAGCTGCTGACCTCGGAGTGCACCAGAGTCTGCTCTCAGGTCAGCTCTCCAAAATGTGCGCCTCCACAACTTATTGAGCTGGCCTGTAGATAGTGAGTGTTTTTTTTATTATTATTATATCGTAGAATTATTTCAAACACTATCCTTCTGACACTGAGTCACATATGGAGTAGAATACTTCATGGTTCGACCTGTTAGTGTGGACAACAGGGTGATGCTTTCCATGCGTATTTACGCATTTTTACGCATGTGAAGTTTATTTCTCATGCATGTGCCACACAAGTATCTAATCTTCTTTTGTTTTGAATGCGTGTGTTTTTGAATGCATGTGTTTTTTTTTATTATATCATAGAATTATTTCAAACACTGTCCCTCTGACAGTGAGTCACATATGGAGTAGGATATTTCATGGTTCATGCCAGTTAATGTAGACAGCATGGTGATGCTTTCCATGCGTTTCTACGCATGTAAAGTTATTTCTCATGCATGTGCCACAGAAGTATCTGTAGTTAATCTTCTATTGTTTTGAATGCATGTGTGTGCCAAGAGAAGAAAGTTGCCCCCTACCCCGCCATCCCTCCTCCCTCCCTCTCCACCGTGTTTTCCCTGCTCTCAGATTGGTGGTTGGTGTGTCTGGGCGCATCACGTCTAACACATAAGGCGACCTTTAATTAGAATATTGCAGCAGCAGTTTGTTTTATTCCCCTGGAGGCTGACACCTAGCATTCCTCCCTCTCTCTCTCTCTTTCTCTCTATCTATCTCTCTCTCTCTGTCTTTCTATCTGTCCATCTCTCTTTCTCTCTCTCTCTCTCTCTCTCTGGTTCTCTCTAATAAGCATCCTCCTATCCTAGCCTCCGGTGCTGCATGAAAAGATGCAAACATACTTAATTAGAGCGGTGGCAATAATTTCCAGGCTAAATATGCGACCAGACAGACATGGAAGTGATCTGATAGCATTCAGCAGAGAGGATACTATCTGCTCCTCGGTGGTGTAGGAGCACTGTTGTTGTTGTTGTTAGTGGGTTTTTTTTTTTAGCTTTACCTCTATACTCCCATGGCTTTTCTGTACACTTGCTTTCAGGAGGGAAGAAGCATGTCTCGGCTGTCTCTGACCCGGTCCCCGGTCTCTCCTCTGGCCACTCAGGGGATTCCTCTGCCGGCTCAGCTGACCAA
>CAKALG010035636.1:0-14341 GCA_916700815.1 Helicolenus hilgendorfi | reverse complement strand
CCAGGTCATGCCTGAGCGACCCGACTAGCCCCAGATTTACACACTGTACACACCCCAGCATCTGGGCCAACTGGGAGCCGCACATGCACACACACACACACACACACAGCTAGCTCACAGATACACACACATGCACACACTGTAGATGTGAAGGGAGGACAGGGACTCACCATGGGGAAATCTATACAGTTTATAATTGGGGGAGGCTACAGAAGGAAGAAGAGAACCATAACAAATCTACACAAGGGTGCATGAGGCTAAATAGACCTGAATGTCTAAAAGGAGACTGAGAAAGTGGGACGACTTCAGGAGGAGAGGTGCATTTTGAAGCAGTGCTAGCCTTGCAAACAGCCAAAGATCTCATACTGCATTTACATATAATAATATTCCAGTTCTTCCAGTAAGTTTTTATTTGTTTTTTTTGTATTTTTGTATTTATTCTGGTCCATTTTGGTGAAGATTTTAATAAGAAAAGTGCTTCAAAACATTCATATTTCTGTGTACAAAGAAGAAATAGCAGCGTACTGTAATTGTCTGATTGAAGGTAAATACTGCAGAATCTTAAATAAAGAATCACAGTAGGAGGCAGTTAACTACACCTCACCTGAAGACTTCATTTACTGCCTTTAAACTGTACCGCAGTGATTTCTATGTCAGAGGATTTGTCACCTCTGCTGTGAGGTCTTCCTGCTTTTCAAAAACACACAATGGGGGAAAAAATTAAATCCCTGGAGGAGGATTTAGACACTTATATAACTCCCCAATTATAAAGTTTTTTTTTTTCCTCAAGAAGCCTCAGCGCCCTCCCTTCTGTTTATATGACTCACAAATATCTAATACTGAACTGTGTATAATGCCAGTATGCCCACATGACTGCCGAAAAGGCTCTTTTGCTTTCTGCCCGACTGAGTCAGGCATAATGGGAGGCTTGAAAAGCTGCGAGCTTAAACCAGCGCGGTCTTCACAAAGCCTCGGTGGCTTGCTGGGAGACTGTGCATCCCAGGAAGTTGCCAAAAAACTAATTTTCAAGAGCACTCAGCATGGTCTTAAAGCTATCTAATGGAACCACACCCAGGCTGGACGTTAAATACCTCACTCCTGCATGGGCAATTTGCTGACAATGACGAACGAAATGACTGCATGGACTAGTGTAACCGGCATTAACATTTAAGAAAAACATATAAGGAATAATGCAAATAGCTGTATATTTTAATGAAATGCAACATTCAACACTTTATTGCTATTGTAACTTGTTATCTGCAGGCACATACCTACCATATATGACCAAAAGTATGTAGTCACCTCAACATTACACACGTGATTATTGAGCATCTAATCCCTAAACCACAGGCATTAATATGCTGCTATAACAGCCTCCATTCTTCAGGGAAGTATTTCCACAAGAGCATTAGTGAGGTCAGAGGAAACTGATGTTTTGGTCATAAGGCATCCCAGTTCATCCCAGAGGTGCTGGATGGAGTTGAAGTCAGGACTCCAGTCAAGGTCTTCCACACTCGGGCTGCAACTAATGATTATTTTCATTATCGATTAGTCTGCTGATCAATTTCTCAATTCATCGATCAATCGTTTAGTCTGTGGTAAATGGACTTATACGCCTTTTCTAGTCTTCCGACTACTTTAAAGTGATTTACACAGCACACATCCACAGGCTGCAAAGCAAGGTGCCAACCTGCCCATCAGGATCTAATCTAAATACTCATTCACATTTTGGGGTTCAGTATCTTGCCCGAGGATGTTTCGACATGCGGACTGAAGGAGCCAGGGATCACCAAACTTCTGATTAGTGGACGACCCGCTCTCCTTCTTGAGCCGCAGAGCCACAGACCACAGAGCCCAAAGGGACGTTTCATGCCCAAAACCAAACAGATTAAATATTTACATTTGTGTGTACAAAATATTTTATTGCTTTCTTATTGCTTTAATAATCTTGTGACCCCAGATTACAAGTACAGTAAGGTACCTTAAGGTATGTGTCCACATACTTTTGCCCATATAATGTACCACATTTATCTAGTGGTGTGGTCATTGATGAGGTGGGGGTGCTACTAGGTCGATGGGCAGTAAGTTTCCGACATAGGGAGGTGGGTATACTGTAAACCACCAGAAACAGAGGTGGTTATACCCCGTATCCCTGCGTATACCCTCCACTATACCACTGCATATATTCGATCCAATAGAACCACACCTAGACTGGACATTAAACCGTACTCATGCATCTTCGATTTAGCAAAAAATTAAAAAAATAATGCAAGCTGTCTCAGAACTAAAACAAAAACGTAATTTACATCACTTGATAGCTTGTTTAAGTGTGATTAAACAAAATTACATATATTCAAACTTATGAAAAACACATCGCAGAGATATGAAACAGGACCAAATGATGAAAAGAAACTGACCTAATACACATCCTACACATTTGTTCCCTACAGTCTAAGTTAGAAATACACCTGATACAGGTGAGAGTATGTAAAAAGAATGCCTGGTATTTGCCTTTTTAGCCTTGTTCTCTTACGAGACATATTTTATGATAAACCACAAAGTCACGGAGAGGTCCCCGTCCCCTCTGATCCCCCTACCTGCCAGCCTCAAACCACCCCTTCCCCCCTTCTACTTAAATTTCAACCCACCTTGATGTACCTGTTTACTTGACTGTGGGTGGTCCGGCTGGGTACTAAAACAAATCCCCTTCTCCCCACACCGGCAGATCCAGGAATAGAGCGTACCTGTTCAGGAAACGGCTAAAGCTGCCTGCTTGTTTTGCAGTTTACGGGTATGAAAAGAGGTAGAAAAGGATCGAGGGTGGGCACATGGGAGGAGGGAGCGTAAAAGTCCCCCGGCCCGGCCTCGGGACCACCTAACCTGTGGCTTCTATTCCTGACCCCATAATGTGTGTGTGGGAGGGGGGATATTACCTTTTCTCCGACAGTGCTTCCCCATATTCCCTGACCCCACAGAGACATTACAGTGGGCAAATATAAAGCAGGGCTTCATGAAGCCTGAGCTTATCTGGGCTCTGAAAGTATGTGAGACATGCCTGGGAACAAAAGGCCGTCTCTCAGCCTGGGAGCAGGCCAAGGGGATCTCTTTCAGCAGCCACAGATTGCCCTGTGTTTTCTTAATTGACAGACCCCGGCCACATTTGATAGAAATGACATGCAGCTGGCAGGGAGCCCCGGCCTTCCAGGTAGACCACCTTTCAGCAGGAAAATTGTCCTCAATCTAGTTCATAAAGAAAGTTCGATGGAGGTCTGCGTCATATACATATTGTGCTGTGCGGTGGGTTCGTCTCGCTGTGGGTTACACCTGCGTGGGAAAAGCGGGTGTGGGGTCAGATTTCCAAAGTGTTCATCTACACCAACTGATGACCTCGGTGGAAATTATTTCACAAAAACTATCAAAAAGCAACATCTATTAGTCGACAGAGCCAAATGTATTGGTTGTAAGTGTTGTTATTATCAAGTGAAACTCCCACATTTAACAATTATATTTAACTGATTGTATTAAACTGTGACCTTTCTTAACTGCATATTGACCTCTTTTACGCATACCTGTTTGCTGTTTATAACACAACCAGACTTCTGTATATAGTCTGTATTATAGTTACATTACTGTATATTGCTTTGTTTATTTTGTAGCATCCAATCTCTTTACATTTGTTTTTCTCTATATGCACACTGCATTTCATTGTACTGGTACTTACTACTATGTGCAATGACAATAAAGTTGAGTCTAATCTTATTGCTGGATTACAGTTTGTAGGGGAGGCTACATAAAGCTATATATGTTCCCTTATCCCAGTCTGAGGAAAGCATGTCCTCAGCTGGCCAGATACAGTAGTGCACCCTTTGCTTTTTTTTTTTTTTTAAATAGCCCTGTCAATCAACCCAGAGAGATGTAACCTTAATTTAATCTCCAATAAAATTCAAAGTTCCTCATGTTTTGAGATATTTTAGATTCTTAGATGTGTTGGTCTGATTAAAACATTGTTTTAGATCATATTATTATTATTTATTTCTATGTTTTTTGACAGCTCTTTTGTTGTTTTATGGTGAAAACTTTGATCGGATTCCTTTTATTTGTGGTTTTATCATTTATGTCTAATTCTGTTTTGTGGAATATTTTGTCTCATCTGTATCATGTTGTTTGTCTGTAACTCGCTGTTATCGCTGCCTAATGTGGACATCCCACATGTATGTGCTGTAATAATCACAGTTAATGGGATAAGGATTAGGATAAGGATCAAATTACTCTCAAACTAGAGTCTTTCATTCCCTTTGGATTATTTTATGGTTCTTGTAATTGTTTTTATTACATTTGTGGCTGTCTAACTTAATTTGTTTAGCCGTGGTCATCATTTATCGTACTCAGGTTGTGTGGTTGGTTTTATGTAGGTCTGACTGTAAATGTCTTTCTTTGTTCTCAGATCTCTCTTGAAAAATAAATCTTGATATCAGATTTAAAAAGTTACAAGAATCAATAAAAACATATACTGATAATATGTTTCCATTTGAATCTTAATAGCCCAGTTTTATGCATTTGTGTCTACAGATACAGTCACCTCTCTCTATCTCAGTGATGTGCCAGTAACCACAAACAACAACATAAACTGCCAAAATGTCTTTTTGTCACAGCAACATATTGTCAAACCCTCTCGTGTACATTTAGACGCCGGGCATCCCAAAGGCCTGAACTCCACAGAGAATAAAACGGGGCCATATGGCATCCATGTCTGAAGCCCCCCGTGATCCACCCAGGCTGATTTCCCATCCGGTCGGTGTAGGAAAAAGGATTTCAGGGTGCCAAACGGTGTTGGTCCCCTGTGGATATTAGTGGGCCATGGAAGATAAGAAACTAGCCATCCCAGACAGCCGGTTCCATCAGCAGATAAGAGCAGAAAAGGCCCCTCAGCTACACCTGAACCTCCACTGATCCACTTCAGGCCTGATGTGCTGCGACTTCACAGCATTCATCCAATAACACAGTGTTAGGTTTTCATTTATTTTTGCTTCATTTATTATTATTTTTGTTATATATATTTTTTATGGGTTTCACAGGGTGTTGTTGAGAGCATTCTGATTTGTTTACCCATAACATATACATAAATACATACAAACATATACATAAGCAATAATTAAGACTCAAATATATTTTAAAATGTAAATTATCAATTAATTGTTCATAAGAAATACTGTATTACTGTATACTGTATCTTTCCACTGAGCCTCGGTTCAGACATATATTCATTCAAAAGTCAATGCATCCTGCGGTTTGTCTCAAAAGTTGAATGCGACCAACTGAGTACCCCTCCGTTCACTACTCCTTTCCAAGACTGCGGTAACGTTGGCCACGTTGCAAAAAAACATAGTAACGCCGTTCACCTCACTCAGAGGTCACTGGCAACAGAGGTTCAGTATTGCACATCATCACACAGGAGATTCAACTGTCTCGTTAACTTACACTTTAAATGACACTTCAACTGATTTCATCTCTTTCTCTTCATCTGACATTTCCATTGTAACTGCAACTACTTTCAATATTTGTATTAGTTGTACTTAAAATGTTTTCAACTATTTCAAATGTTTCAACAGCACATTTTCAGCATTTAGCACATGTACATGTTCGTTGGCATTTCCTAGTATAATTTCAGTTTTTTGGAGGCAGCAACACGCTCCTTAATCTTCTGTAATCTGAAACTCTGATTTCTCCAAGGACTCTGACTCCAAAATACTCTGAAAAGGGCAGAGATGTGAAAACTTAAGGTCATCTGATAACTACTGAAAAAGCCATGAAACAATGGATTACACAGAGAAAATATCAGCGTTGAGCTCATGCAATCATCATCGGTTTAGGACAAAAAACTGAGAATTTTGCTCTCACATGTGTGACCTGATGTGAGCTGAATGAAACTCTCCTTGCTATCACACTGACTCATTATTTTTTATGATGTTTATTCACAACCAGATGAAACTCCTCTTGTGCACAACACTGCCTGGTGGAGCTCCTGTCATTTTGTGCCACGCTGATCCTCTCCTCCAGCTGCCTTTCTACACAGGGGACCTCTTTTTCTCAGAGGCCCAGTGAAGGCAGAGGAGGGAATTTTTTTTTTTTTTAGGAAAAAGATGGGTCACAACTTCCCTCCCCTGCTCTACAGATGCTGGTCGGTTAATGAAGTAACAACAAATTGGGCCGCGGGCTAATTTGGAGTGGCGTTTCCTGGCCCCTCTTGGCCCATAGAGATGTGTTTCATTTTCTCTTATCAGTGATTCAGTCATGTGGATTTACGCATGGACGCCTCTGTCTCCCCCGATCGCCGTGCTAATGGAAACTTCGTTAATGTCATTAATCTACGGGCCGAGACATGTACTAAACACATATTTTGCTGTTTGTTCCCCATTTGTCAAATATTACTAAGAGCTTCCTTTGTGGCAGAGTTTCTAGACGGTGAAGCAGCACAGAAGGAATGATACAGAGGAGGCAAATATTGTCCGACACTGAATAGTTCAGGTGACACACACATTGATTGTCTATAATTTAAATTGCACAACTATAAGGAGCATAATGCAAGCCTCTAAGCGCTGTGCAGTGAATTCAGAGTCGTCCCTTCTTTGTCTTAAATCAGATCTTAATCTCCATACAAAGTAAATGATGAGGCGGCCTCTAGCATCTTTCAGTGTCCACCAAGCATAACAAGATGTGATCTGTGATTACGGCACAACGCTGAACTCTGATCTCTGCTGGCTGGAGGACACAAGTTCAACACAGTTACTTACAATTTAGCCGCCCAGATTAGTCAGAGGGCAAAATGCTCCTGCCAGGACGAATCCTCGTCATGCTTATTGTATACATATTCTCTATTAGGTAAATCGGTGTGTTTATATTGCAGGCAAATTGAGCGTAGAGCTGCAAAAACGTGGCCTCTGGGTGCTCAGAAGTGGGCTGGACTTGAATCTAGGTGGCAGAACGCTTGAGGTTAGAGCGGGACACTGGCAGGAGTAAGGTCACCTCTTCAATAGCACGACTAAAGGCTGAAAGAAGAACCATGACTTGAAAATGTCAACAGATCTTGTGCTGCACAACTGCATAATGGGAATAATGTGAGTTGTATAAAGCTTTTTGTGGCTCCTAAAGAGCTCCTAAAGTGATGTCACTTGAGGCAGTGTTAGTTGTGGCTGAAGGGGCTTGCAGCTCGAGGCTACATAAGCCGCTATTAGCATAACACATCCAAAGCTCAAGTTGCATTGTGGGTAATGTAGGCGCCAGATTTTGACAAGGAAGAGGAACACTCGGAATTAAAAACAATATATACTGATTCTGCTGCAGTGATTTGGATCATTTTTAATTTAAGCTGTCCAATGTGAGTTGGACAATGCAAAATCAGTGGAGTAGCTTACTCTGTTTTTTCTGGGCCGCTGTGGCTCAGGCGGTAGAACGGGTTGTCCTCTACTTACTTTGCGGTTTGATCCCCAGCTCCTCCTGTCCGCATGTCGAAGTGTCTTTGAGCGAGACGCTGAACCCCAAGTAGCTCCGTGGGCACTCTTCAGCAGCTCACTGCTCCTAAATGCTTAGTATGGGTTAAATGCAGAGGTCAAATTTCATGTATGTGACGATTAAGAAGAAGTCCTTATAAAGAGCATCACTCAAGTGCCACTTTAACACTCATATTTACAGCAGTAAGGTGCTGCAACTGATGATTATTCTTATGTTGACCATCTCCACCCTGTCTGCCTGTTACTTGGTTTTACGTGGCTGCTTCCCCTGCAGGTAGTGGAGGTGGGCGTGGCAGCGAGTCATCAGTGAAATGGCAACACCTGCTGGGCTCATCAGCAACACTGGCAACACCTGGGCCCTGTGCACTCTTTTAAAAACCCTCTTAGAGCTCAGTTACTGGTTCTCTCTTCTCCCTGAGACACCCATTTAGTTGGTATTGTGGTTTGTAGTGCTGCTCCATACAACATTGCACTTACACACTTTTAAAACTTAACGTAAACCTTATTAGGTTCGACATATACATAGAGGTACATACATGACATTTGACGTCTGCATTTGACCCATCCTTAGGAGCGCCCAAGGACACTTTGACATGTAGACAGTAGGAACTGGAAACCGACAACCTTGCAGTTAAAGGACAACCCACTTCTTCTTCTTTAAATCAATAAATAACTTGTTAATTTGCTTGTTTGTGTGAATCTCCCTCTTTTGTCATAGTTCCTAGAGCTCAAGGTGACATTTTCAAATTGTTAGTTTTGTCCAATCAACAGTCCAAAATCAAAATATATTCAATCAACGAATGACCTATGACAAAGAAAAATTCTCACAAATAACTGAAATGATGATAATTGTGTCAATGAATGCTCTGTTGACCAACTAATCAATTGCTTAACTGTTTCAGCATATAGGGAGACTGCCACCCAACAATACTGCCACAGAAAGTAGTGAATACTGTCATTTTTGTATTCTTAGCAGAAAATCTGTAAATTCTCTTTTATCAAATGTTGATAGCATGAGAACAAATTCACAAAATTACCCTCAAAAGTAAAACTATTTTTCCAAATAAGAAGTGGGCCAACACATTCTTCACCCAAGCATTGAATAGTTGTGAGTCACATGAGGCCGTGATGCTCTATTCATTCATAAACTATGTGAGTAACTAGCTGACCGTGTGTTTCCTGTCCAGTCTGGGGTTATAGGAGGAGCGCAGTAATTAAGAAGATGCTATTGGCTCTGACAGCTCTGAGTCCTTGAAAGCATCAAATGTCGCTTCAATTAGACGGCATCCTGACGACGTCTTGTGTGGCATCATCATTCATTCCAGTGCTGAAAACACAACTGTGTTTGTCTTGAATCTCCACATCATAGTATTTTTATAACCTCTCTACATATCAACCTTGAAGAGGTAGTTTGTTCATCAACACCTTCAAAATCCTCCTAAATAGACACCCTCACAGTTTAGATTCTAACACATACATGTTTATTCATGCCGATGTTAAAATCCAACATTATTTCCTGCTTGGTTGATCGACATTTTTGACGGCCACGCTCACAAAGCCACTTTAATGTTGTCATTAGTTCTGCTTCTCTGGTGGCCAAAGGATGGATCCCTAAGTCGCAGGATCCAATAAGGTTGTATGTGAATGGTTGGAGGAGATAAACTACATCAAATAAACGAAAGGAGGACTCATTCACTGATGGAAGACGAGAGGGAAAGTCTGTTAATTAAAAATATGAAAATGAACAAAATCTCTGACACAGTTTTGGGCCCATCTGAACAGCTACAGTAATTCTCTCTCCACCTTATATGAACTTCATTTAATTAACAGGAAGCTGAAAAGTGGCCTTAACCAATTTCTGATTATTTTCTCGAGCAGTATCTGTTTTGTTTTTTTACAAAAAGAATATTTTGCATCCATATAAATAACTAAAACATATTAGATACTTCTTAATTATTCAGTTGGTTGATGTTTCATGAAAATTGCTCCCAAGTATATTTATTTCTCTTGGTTTTTAATTAAAATAAGGTCTTATTTACAGGTTTCCTGAAGTAAAATTGACATTCAAGTCAATTCTTTGACAGTGATGCTTTGTGACAGAAGACAAATGGCAGTTGACCTTCAGATATAAGGTCAACAGCTATTTAAAAGTACAAAAAAATGCTTTAGAAACAATATATTGCCATAATGTTGTGTTAATATCAATGAAAAAATAGCAGGCCCAAAGCCGATGCCCATTCAGTGGCTGTAATTGCCTTTAGCAGATTAATCAAAATAGGAAACGGCTGGAATTTTGTAATGTTTTGTTTGCCAAAAGAAACCATAAGAGGGTCCATATAAAATATTAAAGAGGACCTATTATGCGTTTGCGATTTTTCCCTTTACTTTAGTGTGTTATATCCTTTTTTGTAAAAGGTCTGCAAAGTTATAAAGCCCAAAGTCCACACCAAAGGGAGTTACTCTCCCCTGCAGAAACACTGCTCCCGAACTGCCTGAAACGCCTTGTTTGAAGTCCCGCCTTTTCTTCTGTAACGTGGTGATGTCACCAAGTAACACATTTGCATAATAAAAAAATGTTTTTTGAACATTAAAGCATGTAATCGAGGGCTGTCAAAGTTAACACGACAATAATGCATTAACGCAAATTTGTTTTAACGTCAGTCATTTCTTTAACGCATTAACACAATTTGAGATTTTTTGTTTTTAAAGCTAGAGTGAAGATACTGGCATCATATGAATCTAGACAACCTCTAGACCTATCCTCTTTAATAATTCTGGGAACGGCTTTGCTTTTTATAAAATGAAATATAGGATGCGCCTCTTCCCCCACCCCAATAACTTCCATACAGTCCCTTACTGGGACGCTTGCGTAGAACAATTAATGCTATTAGTTCCCCCTGTGCTTTTCCTAAGTCAAAATGTATGCCACGAAAAAGATCTGTTTCTAGAAGGATTGCAGTGCTCTTGTTACGTGAACCAGCCGCCACAACACACATGAACGAACCTCACGAGCCTCTGAACAGCACCAGTAAGTTACTCTGTCAGAGAGGACTTTAAAAGCAGCCAGAGATTAAACTCAGATTTATTCTTTGTTTTAATAAGTACAGTATATTACACGCTGCCTGCCGGGGGGCCTTAAACTGCATACTGAATAAAATGCACCATTGTTGTGCCTTGGTATAAAATGATCAGTTGCTATTGATCAATAATTTAGACAAGTGCCAGATTATTGACAGGAAGACAAAATATGTTAGGCCGGCTATGTTTGAGAAATCCCCCCATACACTCAATCACTGGAACAGAAATTGCTCCATGGTATATAATAACGCAGCTATGTTTCTTTCCCCCCCTGCAGATCAATGCTAATTGAGGTCCTACATGATGAATGTAGTCTGAAGCGTTTTTAACCCACTGACTGCTGAGCAGCAACGTGGACGGGCCACTGCACACAGAATATGTTGTTTATACTGATTATTAAACAGATGAGAGAAGTTTTTTTCTATTTTACAGTATATTAAAACTCCCTTTCCATGCATTATGATACAAGGATAATATCTATCTTGCATCATTTGTTATTTTAAAGAGGAAAAGTCATGATGCTAGCCTCTTTACTCTTTAATAATCGCTTAAAATGTGAGAAAAACCTGTTAAATTTTCACAAATATAGGTATCTACAGCATGATATGCAGCGTGAGTTGCTTCACGAATTGAAATTTCAAGATTTACTTTATGACTAATGACACCGTGCTGTCTCCTCGGAGGCCCAGCAGTACAATATGATGATCAGCACAGCTAACAGAAGGATGCTGGTCGATCCCTGAAGCCCTCCAAACACAACTCTCTGTTGGTGCACATTCAGCGTCGTGGACAGCACGCAGCAGATGGGCTAAACCATGCCATCAAGTGGAAAATAGACCTGTTGTGTTGTCACAGAGGCAAGTTACAATATAGTCTGCCAATCGGACCACCAGAGGAAACTGTTAAGAGGTTGTTTTTTTTAAACACGTAGGGGAAGCTTTCATTCTTATTGTGCATTCACTGCATCAAGTGGTATAAAGATCATGAAGCTGTTTATTTTCACAATCTGCAGAACCAGTCACACATTAGACCCGTTCTTTAAATCTTACAGAAAGAGATTCCTGGCCTTTTTTACATACCTCTGACAGTTTTTTGACATATTTAACATTGTAAACTATCACTATTCCTGCATGTAAGCGGTAGTTTGGAAGTCAAGCAGCCTTTCAAACAGTAGGATTAAAACGGACACACATCCTGACTCATTGCTGCCACCTTGTGTCACAAAACAGCTGTGCAATGAAGAGGTGAACCTCATCTTTAGCTCCACTTCTGCAATGCTTTGACAGTTCCCTCTCATGCTTGACAATCAAGGGAATTATAGGAGTCCTATTATTCACAGCAAGTTGCAAATATGGGTCAAATTATAAATAATGTGTAGGCCTGGGTCATTATTTTGAACATTTTTATATATTAATAAAAGATTATGTTTACACTGCCAGTTTTTAAATCAAACCTCAAAACGCACTTTTATTCTTTGGCTTTTGGCTCGGCATGAGAGTTGCCTTTTTGATCCTTTTTCCTTTCCTATCGGTCTTAATGTTTTTATTATTTTAATGTCCTGTTGGTTTTAAATTGGTCTTAGTGTGTTATTGTGTTGTTTTTATGTTTTTTTTACATTTAATTGTACAGCACTTTTGGTCAACTTTTGTTGTTTTTCAATGTGCTTTGTAAATAAATTTGGATTGGATTGGATATTAAGTCTGTCAAGAATGCATGGAAAAATCTATTTTACCCCTTAATCTACCAAACATCATGTTACATGTACTTGAAGAGTATTTTTCAAGCTCCATATTCAACACTTGTTTGGTCAAAGTGACATCCACTAACCGACATTAAATAATGTTTCTTCTAGTGCTGCCCCCTCTTAGTGACTAATCGGTCGTGTTTGGTCTTAGTCGACTTAAGATTTCTTTAGTCGATTAGTCATTTATTGTGCTTTTTTCATGCTGAATAACTTATTTCCAAGACACTTATGAGCACATCTCTGGTAAACACCATATTTAAAGTGATGGTCAATGACTTCCCTAATTTGTTCATCAATATCATAAAATTCTGTGACTTTTGCTATTAGTTTCTCTAATTCAGTAACGTTGGTTGATGCTTTTAGCACCATAGAAATCTCTGCCCTCATGGTACCTTCAATAAAAACTATTTTTAAATATGAAATAAAAAAAATAAAAAAGAGCACCGGTATCAGTTCGGTGCTTTGAGATACCCTTAATTTAGGTATTGGAATCGGTATTAGGAGAGAAAAGGTTGGATTGAAAAGTGACAAGTCATTTCTGATGGTATTTTGATATTTAATATTTCATACGTATATATTTCATATACCGTATTACTGGGCAACATCATTTCAACACAGGTACTTTTTTTTACAAAACTCACTTTAAGGGTTCAATGGGAAACAGTCATAATAAATTCTTATACTTATTTCAAACAAATACTAGTCTATACAAGTATGCATTTATTAACAAGATGAATTACAGGGCTATTTCACCCAAGTCACAAGAAAATTTATAAATATTTTCCCACTAATCTCTGGTGGCGTCTCTCCATGCAGATAGTTCGACTGTAAGCAACAAAGCTGGTCAACATTTTTCATTTTGAAGCAGGTAAAAACCTGTTGACAGTGAGGTCTGTAGATTATTGTTTCTGGAAGACACATGGTCAGCACCACTAACAAAATTGCATTCACCTTCACTGTATTGTGGCGGCAGCAGAAGTCTCAGTAGTGGAGATAATAAAAAAAAGTGAGAAAATGTTTCTGCGTGATTTGGGTGAATTGATCCTTTAAACAGGCACATACATGCAAAATTAAAATGTTTAATTAAACTCAAACATTTTTAAAATGTTTCCAAATGAAACATAAGATAAATGTTCCTTAAAATGTCCAAAGTAAAGCATGTAGTTTGTTTGAAAACGAACAAAACAACACACTGAACATAATTGCTTTTTCTATAAAGCCACATTATTACAAAACTGAATAATTAACAAATAGTGCAGTGACATGAGGCAGCAATTCTTAAAAGTACATGGCTTTCTTCAGTTATTTAAGACTTAGTTTCAGTTCGATCTTGAATATGCATCTTTATTCACATCCCTGTGAGTTTTTTTTGTCCACATTATTTTTTAAATTTGAGTGTAAAACATCCAGGTCTTCTTGGATTGTCTCGGCGTGCTCAGAGCAACTCACATGCACGTGTGATGCAGCTGAGTGATGAAGACACCTGTAACAAGAGAAGGTAAATGTTGATTACAATTGACTGTCACCACCAGTTATCTGCTGCAAATAGACTCGACTTGTAATACATTTTGGGATATAAACATGTCAGAAGCTCATACAATTGATATCCTGCTCATATTACCTACCTGTGTGCGCTTGTTGGACAGATAGATGGCCCTTTAACTATATCTGGAGATTGATAAAGGGAGCGAACCCCAGCACATCCTGAAGGAGCACCAGAGCCCTCTGTAAAGGCGGCTCAACATCTATCACTACGTTGCGCTTACGTAAAGGATCCAGGCTCGACTCGGTCACGTTGTGACAGTGATTCACCTTCAGGGACTGCAGCTTCGGGCAGTACTCCGCCAGAGTCCTGTGAGCACAGCATGCAGAGGATCTTATGGATGGGTGCACAAGTGGTGAGGTGGTGCATGTAAAAGTGTGTGCACAAACTTTAGCTGGATTACACTTGAAAGTAAGACGTGATGTACCTGATGGACTGGTTCCTGACCCGCAGGCAACCTGTCAGGTC
>CAKALG010035631.1:0-15949 GCA_916700815.1 Helicolenus hilgendorfi | reverse complement strand
CACGACCCAGCTGGAGTTGGCCGTGCGCTCAAACAGCGTGTCCGCCAGCTGGGGAATGCTCACGTTCATCTCATTGGTGCAGTGGATCAGATCTGGTAGGAATAAAAAAAAAGAGTTATACAACTGCAGCGACGAGAAAAGCTTTTAAAAAGGTTTGATAACCCTGATCGAGAGCAACAGCAAATTGCTTTTGCAAAGACAGAAAAATGCAGACGCGCCAAGGACAGATGAACACACCGCACACACTCCAGCTGAATTCTTAAGTGAATAAAGCGTGAAGGACAGGTGCTAGCTGATGAACTTTTCTAACCTCCTCCCTCCTCTCCTCAGTCAGATGCACCAGCTCCTCTTTTCTATTCTCTGTTAGCAGAAGTTCAGGTGTCATTCACTCACTGAACCTGCTGGAAAATTCAACCTTCGGGCATAAGAATGTCAAGTTACACAACTCGGAGGGCTCACTGAGATGCCAGTGTGTTGTGACATACACAAGTAAACAAGTGCAAGTCTTTCTAAGTTCTGAAGTGCTCTTCTATCCAGAATCCAGCCTCTGAAATGTGAACATTTTCTGGTTTACTTAGTCTTTTTGATAATAAACTAAATATCTTTGGTTTTGGATTACTGGTCGGACGGGAAAAAAAATACTTTTGAAGACTCTGGGAAATTTGCTGACCTTTTACAGACCATGGGGTTAATAGAAAAAAATAATTAGTGGATTAATCGATGATAATATTGTCTTAGTTGCAGAATTGAATGACAGTTTATTATATTCCCCATCTTTTCTATTCTATGGCCACAGGTACACATACACTAGAATTATTAGAGTAAACTAAAACTAAAACAAAAATAAGCAGTGATAAATACTGTTTGTAAACTGAAACTAAATAAAAACTAAATCCTTAAAGAAAAACTGAAACAATATTGCCTGAGTAAAAAATAAAACTGAATAAAATTAAAATAAAAATGAACGTAAATTAATTTCAGTTTTAGTTTTTTTGCTCAAATGAAATCGAAAAGTCAAAACTAAAATAAAATAAAATAGAATTGAAAAACTCAACTATTTTAACCTCGACATACACTCAAAAGCATCCACACATTACAGAAAACACTAAAAAGCACAGCCACATGCTGATATACAATGTGCAGACCTAAATACTGCAGCAAATACAATCTAACTAGCACATGCATTTAATACGGCTAGGCCTACATTTGAAAAAAAATATTTATAAATATAATATAATATGACAAAAAAAAGCTAAATTGACCCCAAATATAATTCAAAAGTATTTTTAACTTCCATCAGGGTTTCCTGAAAACTACAAGTGTGTATTATTTAATCTGCTAAAGTATTACATTAGTGCTCATTATGTTAAATGCTGCTTTGATTTTAATGAACCTGTAGAACAGGGAAGGAACAAGGCAGAAGCATGTGACTGAATGATGACTGGGTGTTTTTAGGAGACCTGGGAGAAGCTTTTACCAAATACACTGACAAGAGAAAAATATAGACAGTATAGACACATTCTCGCAACAAGGAACACCAACCTTTTCCCCCATTTACATCTCAAGAAAACCCCACATATGCAGACATTTGCGAGTCTCGAGATCTTATCCAGCCATCGATGCATAAAAAACCTCTTTAATTTACTACGAGCCAACTTTATTTGGAAGGTGCTCGATAAGATCTGACCGGATACTAACAGCTTGGCACCACCTCCCTGTTCTCACCACTTTAGTTGAGATTGATTTGAACGGATTCCTGTTTCGGGTCCCCGAGCTTATTACAAAGATCCAGTGTCTTCCCTCCCAACAGGTGACACACACAGTGATCCTCTCATGCGCCGACATCAATGCGGACACACACGGCTAAATTGATCATTCACACCAGTTTCTGTCGTTTCATTTCCCTGGCGTTCTCCGCCCCTTTCATTCCTTCTCTCCATCTCTCTCCATCCACCTCCACTCCTCATCCTTTGTTCTTCTCCACAGGACATTACGAGCTGCCGGCTCTCACACCTGGTAACTACGGAAACAGCTTCTCATTAGACTACTGGAGGACTGTAGCTGGGAGAGTCCCGTCGGGAGGCTTCATCAGCGTAATCAGGCTGCGCGCGCACGTACGTACCTACGAGCACGCGCTCATTCAATAAAGCCCATCTTTCCTTCACTCACTTAACGCATCATCTCCCTCAAGCACTTGCCCACACATACAGTAACAAAACACAGCAGACTTCCAGTCCGGCATTATTCTCATTCACTCAACATGGCACCTCTCCCACTTCAACACACACCATGTGGTCGGCTATTTAGTCGATACAAAGGAGAGTCATGTAATATAAAAGGTACATTACAGCACAATGCGTCCATTTAGCCGCATTTAGTGGTGTGAATGACGGCCAAGCAGCGGCTAACAGAGTGGATCTGAATTGCAGTTTTCAACACGTAGAGTGGCAGGATTTCATGTCTACGGGGAATAGGCAGCAACATCATGGCGCATTGGATTCTGGGTAGTGGTCGCCATGACCCGGGATATCGTTTGTTGTTTACATGAATTCATTCATTCTGATTCATTCATATTCGACCACGGACACAACGCGACAACAAACACAAATCAACAAAGAATTTCCAGCTGTATGGGTCGTAACTGTTGCGGTAGTGGGCCAATCACACGTCGCAATAAATGTCTTGCGGCTATTGGCTGGGAGCTAAATAGTCATCTTTTTGTAGATCTGGGCACAAAAAGAATCGATTACAGGTATCGTTTGACTGGAGAAGTTTCAACACTACTTGGTATTGGGTTGTTTCAGTCGATACCTTTATCGTTATTAGTTATTATGTGAAGTCTACCGTAACAAAATGTCAGTAGGTAACGTTAGGGTCTTTAGCATGCTAACAGCATTGATAACTAACATTACGTCAACCGGGTTCCTTAGCTGTTTCTTGTAGATTGTTACGTTAGTGAGAATACAGCTTATTATGTAAAGTCTAAACTGACTCTGTGATAGCTGGAAGGCTAGCCGTCTTTATAAAGCTCCTAGCCGAGCTCTGCACAACAACAAGAACGAGCTACTTTAATGATAACGAAAGCATTTTGACTCTTTGGATGTCATTTTATTCCATGTTAAAACAGTCCCATCCTTCTTTTGATTCCCAGTCACTCAGGGCTCTCTACCGCAGCTTTCAATCTGTGTCCTAAAAATACCACAATGCCTTGCGTCGCTCACTGCCGCTCCCGTCACGATCCCGTTCTCCATTATGAAACGTTCCAGCTATATGAATGCATCAGCACGTTGAATGAGTCGTTTCTTTCTCTGACTGTTCTCCTCACCTTGTCTTTCTGTCTCTCTGCACCCTCCTACTGCATCCCTGCGTGGCATCACCAATGCTGATTAGATACAATTCATATCTCTGACCTGGAAACAGGCATTAATAGCGACTGGTGGCTTTGTTTTCAATCTAATCCACCCCATCTCTTTCATTTTTGCTGCTACCTTTTCTATCTGTATGTCCATCTCGCCTTCTTTTTTTTAACAGAGCTCATGTTTTTTCATTAGGTCTGGACGTGGTGTGAGAGAGAGAACTAAGAGAAGGACTGATTAGGTCTGTAGGGACGCCCGTGCATGAGCGTGTATGTGCGCGAGTGATAATGTAAAGAGGGTACATGTGCTGACTTAATCAGGCAGAGTGGAAAGCATTAGATGCCACTGATCTCAGACAGAAAGGGAAGGGAAGGCGATTGAGGCAAACATATGGCACAGATAAAACAGGAGGGTTGGGGGCGAAGAGGGGAGGAAACGAGGGAGAAAGAGAGAAAACCACGAGACGGATAGAGGGAAAGGAGAAAGAGATAAAAAAAAGATAATGAGACATGAGAGACATGAGAGTCTCTTCATCCAGACAATTTGCAGGAATCCACACACAGCTCAACAAGCCCTCTCGCCTCACTTTATCTCTCCTCTCTTTCCTGGCGTGGTACGCAGCAGAAACAGGTCTGAGGATGTGGGTTTTTTTACCCCGAAGAAATTGTTCTGACCACAAATGGAAAAATACACAAGATGCAGTCCTCAACTGACCAACCCGTCAACGTCTCACGAGCAATTACCTGCACAAGGAATCTCACCCGGCTAATTGATGCCGGCAAATCACAGGATAGTTAAAGAACACTGTCAAAAGTCCGTCCTCATTACATGTATACTTTCAAAGCTGAGTCGAAGGGTCTTGGTGGGAACTTGACTGTACTGTATGGATACAATTGGTCTATTCTGCAGGTGTACTTCATACAGAAGACTGTGTGCAATATTGCAGATAATCTAATACAATACTATTTTATTCTTTAATTACTTATACTTTTGTATCCAGGGATATTAAAGGTACAGTGTGTAGTATTTGGTGGCATCTAAGCGTGTGGTTGCAGATTGCAACCGACTCAGTACTCCTTCGCTCTAGGGCTGCAACTAACGATTATTTTCAATGTCAATTATTTTCTTGATTTAAATCGATTCGTTTAATTTAGTCTCTTTGCTTCTACTCTTTGACATGGGCTCCTGACATCTTATAGACAAAATGATTGATTGATTCATCAGGGAAATGTGTCTATTTATAGTTTCTTCCTTCTCCTCTCCCTTACATTCCTCAACTGTTGAGCTTGTTTGATTGTTGCTTCCTTGTACAAGAAATTAGCATCCGTGACAAACTAACTAACACAGTCGCGTACAGACATGTGGGAGGAATGGCTGCTGTGTAAATGTGATCTCATTCCCCAACAGTGACCTTCTGTGTTCCTCTCTGATCTGAGGTCCATTGTTACGGGTCATCTGTTGACCTCTGTGGGCTTCGGACTGAACCACAATAGACCAGAGACTTCCTGGTACCGAGGGACCGTGGTGAGAGCTCGTGAGGAAGCGTGTGCTTGGTACACTTCGATGCAACGAACCAAGAGAAATCTATGTTTTGTAACATAGTTGTTTAATGTATTCGTGTCACTAAGCATCAATCTTCCCGTTTGTGTGTGTTGGTGAGCGAGAAAGCAGGTGGTCAGATCAAGCAGAGGAAGAAGGCCAGGAGGAGGAGACGGAGATCACATCTGGCCCAGCTGGCTACCTTCTATCAGCGCTCTCCGCTCGTCTCTTCATCCACCTCTAAGTCCCTCATATCCACCCACTTCCAGGCAACACACACACGCAACACAAACGCACACACACGCACACACACGCGCAACTTTCATCTCCTGCTTCATCTCCTCTGATCTGCAGACAAACTTGACTCTTGACTCTCTTTTGATTTCCTTGTCTGTCTGGTGCATCCACCAGCTAGAAAATAAAACTAATTAACCTTTAACAAGATTCAGATTTCACCCGGTTCACGTGTTGCTAATGTAACATGTTCCACTCATTACCCGGTCCCTTCTGATTGTCATTTTAAAGCTGTAACTTCTTCTTTACTTAACCCTTTAAAAACAGACCTCTCACAGGCGGCCGCGGGACATTGTTGTTTGCATGATCCTGTTTAAGCCAATGTAAAATAAAAAAACATAATAGCTAGAGCATTTACTCTTTTTGCAACGGAAAGCCAAGGCTTCTGTCTTGGCTTTCAATCAAATCAATCTAAATAAAAAAACATAATAGCTGGCGCATTCATTCATCTTGCAGCAGAAAGCTAATGGGCCAAAACACCAAACTTTCACCCAGGAGACAGGTGTTCGTATCCCGTGTAAAACCAGAAGTCAACGTTGATTTATTTGTCACGTAACTTCCGTACTTAAGTAACTTATTTGAACCCAGACCACCATCTTTTCCTAAACCTAACTAAGTAGTTTTGTTGCCTAAACCTAACCAAGGCAAGTGTTCATTTTGGAAAGACTGGAGTGGAAATTGGGCTGCACGGTGCTGCAGTGGTTAGTACCATCGAGTACCATAGAAATGCCCTGAATTTAACTCCTTTAATAACTGATGTTTGGGGCCATTTGGAGTCAACAGAAACAAGCTGTAAACACAACACTATTATTAACTTTTAAGTTGATATGACAAACATATTAGCAATCTGTTGACACAGAGGAACATTAGCATTCGTTTGGAGTCGTGTTTCTGTCTGATATTCACTCTTGTTTAGCTCTGTTTTGCTTTCTGAGAAAAATATCCGGCTCTTTAGCTGCTAAATGCTCCGGTATGTGCACCAGCTAGTCACCAACTGTGTCTGTCTGTTGTTTCATGCTGAGCAGGTAGCGCATGAAGGGTATTTAGAGCTTATTCACTGTAAACAGCTGCCTGCTGCAGACGAAAACAGAAAAAAACTGGGAAAAAACAAATTGAGTCTGGTGTTAATATACATTTTAAAGCTGGTATCAGTCAGTATGGAGCCCTTTGTTGCATCAGTGGACTTCACATTTAGTCTCAACACCAAGATTTGGACAGTGGGATCTAGATAATTCAACAGTTCTCCTAGGTGGATTAACCCTTGTGACCAGACCTGCAATCAGCTTCTCAATCCCATCTTGACACCTTTTAAAACCTTGGCCGGGCATGATGGGACATAAGTGCCTTGCTTTGTGTGCTTGACACAGTTTCAGTCCCTTCGGAGACCACCGAGGGAAGGTTGTGCTCACATAGCTGGAATTCCTAAAGAGATGGCTCCACTCTAGAGAACAAAATCTGGACAAATCTCAAAGACTTTAAATGTTTAACTGAGACTCTTGTGAAGAGGAGGAAGTGTGTTGACACAGTTCTGTCAAAATGCTTTGAAGGGACACAACGACATGCCAATGTAACCACTGAACTTTTGACATTCCTGAAAACAATGCAGTCCCAGCAGCTTCTGATGAGGGCGTTCAAGAAGTTACTACAATATCCGTTGTTATTTCTTCATTTAGTTTCTCACTTTACTCAACCGCATCGCCGCAAAATGGTGATTTCTACCATTATCGGCAGCGCAGAATATCACTGCAATGAATCTCAGACGTAAACAAATGAATACAATATCTGTAAATGTAAGAATATTGGACTGGGCGACACTATATATATGCACATTAGATCCCAAATTACATAGTTAAGAGCCAATCATGGATTTGTTTTCCCAGTGGCTTTAAAAACAGAACTAAAAGCAATACAATTCTTTGCTGATCTCAAAGGGGATTTTCTCTTTCTGGTTTCGTCTCTCCAAGGAGGTCGGAGGTCAACTACAAGACAGAAAAACACCTCTGTTGCTTGTAGGGATTCAATGTCTTTGGTCAAGGACACTTCAGCAGGGTGGATACTTGCCAACGAGAAAGCTTTAATGTTTCATCCGGTTGAAGGACGACGACTCTAACAGCTCGACCACCCTGTCGTTCCTATCACTCCATTGTGATCTCTCTCTCTCAATTGAGACGATCAAGGTTTTATAACACTTCTAACTGAGAGAGGGTTGACTGACCTTCAGTCAAAGCCTGTACTGAGTAACAGGAGGGGTAGTACACACCAACAGACACCACGCAGATGAAAAGCCAGACACAGGAGTGCAGCCCCAATCTGTTAAAGATTAACGCTGCGCAGTATCAGCACCTTGTCTGGCATGTACTAGTAATCTCCTTCGCTCCTCTGTCTGCTTCTGTGTTAGGGACTGCAGACAGGGTTTGCCTCAAAAGAGGATTCCCCGTCCAGCCCTCCCTCCCTCTTTCTTCCCCTCTCAAATCCTCCTGATACAAGGAGGAGAGCTGTGAAGAATTGTAAGCCTGCTAAATTTGAAGAGGCATTTTCTTTTTTGGCTTTACAATCACACTAAGCCCTAACTAACAGTGTTTTTTTTGTAAATACTACACTATAAAAAAAAGGAGTGGATGAATATGAAAAGTCTTGTTTTGTAGTGTTGACAGGGAAAACAAAGCTTTTCCTACACGACGCAGTACAGCCAATTCTTTCTATGATCGCTCACTTTGTTGCCGATACAATCAAAGACACAATAGAGGGTATATAATTGATCTGCGTTTATGTTTTAGGACAACTTCTCAGGAACAAAACAGTGATTTGACTGACTGCCTTAAGGCGGCAGCACAGATTAGCAGGTAGCATTTACGAGCCACCAAACAAATCATTATTTTATTCTCCCGCAGTTCTTTGAAAACCAAAACAGGCAATGACAACAACTAAATTGTGTTTTCCGCTATATTAAAAGACAAAACAAGCAATCATGGCGAGGAGGAGGCAACAGAATGAACAGATTGTTTCGTGTTTTCCTGTTTTTCTGCGTCGCCACTTTAGAGCGGGTGGAGAACTTTGTGAAAATGAGCTGAAAATGTGGACAGAAATGAAGCGTATTCACATAGAAATTAAGTTTTTCTTTTATCTTAAGTGGCCGAAATCAAATCGCTATTTAATTCCTGTTAATCTGACAGTTAAGCTGTTAATAGAAACAGAAAAATGTGTCTAAGGGAACCACAGGGCGGGTCCATTATTTGAGTTTTTTTTAGGTTTTTAATCGCAGCTTCCCAGTGGTGTTTCTTATGTCTTCAAATCTGATCTTTCAAATTTTGGTTGAAGTATGTTTTAGCGTCAAATTGCTATTTTCCCAAGCCCTTCCAAAAACTTTTTTCCCATGTGATCTGACTTAGATTTCTGCATGATGACATTGCTGCATATACAGTCTATACATAACCTTATCCAAAGTCAGTGTATATTACCAAAAATAACTAATGCCGGGTACACATTACACAAACATCCAGACAATTTTCGGCCTTATTTGAGATGATGAGCAGGGAAGTACGGGAGGAGGATAAAAAGAGAAGGGGAAAGAGGATTAAGACGAGGGTAGAAATAGTGTTGAAACTAAGACAAAATGTCACCAGAAATTGGTCTATTAATAGGCTGGTTCTATAGCTTTAATTCCCCCCTTGAGGTCTTAAACAAGAGTGGTTTCTCCTCTGCCTCTCTTAGTCACACACACAAAATATAGAGAGACAGATTTAGGGACAGACAAACTCTCTCGTCTCCAACTGCCATGTTTTCATGGGGGGGGATTCGGGAAATCTTGTCTAGTGGATAGGATTGAAGTCTCTGCGTGCATGTCTCTGCACTTGGGGGAACGTCTATCGGTTTGTGTCGGGGGGGAAAAAAAAAAAAGAAAGTGACGCCGACAGAGACAAGCAGACAGACGTGCATGCACACAGGTAGACTACGGGAATAAAAACAAGCAGTTGAACCCAGCCAACGGCTCCGGAGAGAACACGGCTATAAATAACCAGACATAAGAACGGCAACAGAAGTACTGAATGTTCCCAAACACGCACACAGACAAAGCCTATTTAAAACCACGTCCTACCACTACTTAATATGCTAAATGTGTAAAATGAGTATGTAGTGTTCCCTCTGTATCGTAGACTACATTGGATCCGAGTAGGCGATGGGACTGCGAGGGTTCCCTTGAGAACAGCAGTAACCCCAACTAATCTGGTGAAGTTTCCTGAGATAAATGAAAGGTTGAATTAATTCTTACTGCACTTTGAGATCTGTGACAGAAGATGCTATATAATAAATAACAGTCCTTCCAGTACACTAGCTTGTTAACCAACTTGTAGTAGTTTACATTAGTTAGTGAAGACTTAGCTGGCTGCTTGTTTTAACATTATTGCTGAATGGTTAATGTCCATTTTTTTCTCTGTCTACCAATTAAAGAAATGCATATCTTTCATAATAGTACTGATTTAAATAGGACGTTTTTTAGGTAAATCAATGGGTTTTGGAAGTGTTTTGAGACAAAAATAAGGAATTTTCTCAACCCATGCAGGAACGTGTAATCCGTCAAGTTATTTGAAAACATTAAATCACCAAATTCGTTTGTTTTAAAGGTGCAGTGTGTACAATTTGGCGGCATCTTGTGGTGAGGTTGTAGATTGCAACCACCTGAAGCTACTCCTGTGTGCCAACCTTGTAGGAGAACTACGGTGGCTGACGCAAAAACGCAAATGTCTCTATCCAGACCCAGTGTTTGGTTTGTCCGTTCTGGGCTACTGTAGAAACATGGGTGAAAATGTTATGCTAAACAAAGTTAATTACATTGGGACTTTCTAGCAATAACATGATTAATGTAATGAAATGTAGCCAGCCAATTTAAAGCCCAGCATATTTAAAGACTTGTCACAAATATCTTGTAGATCCTGAATTATGTATTAAATAAAAAAGCAGGCTAATATTCCTTTTCCTCTGTGTTGTTTCATAGCTGAATTTGGTCATGCAAGGTCCTGTGCTGTCGATGATATTTGGTCCCTAAATCACTACTTGGGCACGCAGCGCAGTAAGTGTGACATATTCGCCGACTATGTAGCTGGTTTGCAACTGATCCAATACACACACAAAGACACTGAAGCACTCTCACGGGAGGCACTGTAATTCATCCTTCTTCCCACACACACACACACACACACACACACACACACAGACAGTCTCACACACTCAACACTTCACGGGCAATCCCTTGGGCTCGGCTTGAAACAGACGTATCCAGACAGTCAGCAGTAAGCCTTTTTCCTGCCTGGCAGTCTAAACTGGGCCTATCTGAGCTCTGCAGCCAGGGAGGGGCTGTCCCACTCTGTTTAGATAGCATTAGACTCACCAACAATCACTTAAGACACAGGCGTCCCCCGCCATGCTCCCAAACAGCTACACCCTGCAGCAGCTCTATCGGGGCTGGAATCAATGCAACACGAATAGCAGGAAATAAGCAAGACTATTTGTATTCTTAAATGTCCTGAAATCACATCAATTCCCGGGATTACTACCTCTAGTGGTATTCAGTGCACGGTAATAAATCACTCCATGTGTGTACACCGTGTAATGAGACTGCAGAAAGAATAAAAAAAGGACAGAATGGCGGAAAAACAAAAAAAAACTTAATATGGGGAGGAATCAAGATTCAACAGTCCACATAATCTATAATAATAATGCAGCTATTTTTCAAGAGAGGATAACATCAACATATTTTTGGAAATTGCAGCTAAACTTTAGGCTTTTTTTTTTTTTTTTTTTAAATGAATATTCTACTAATATTCACTTTTACATGCAGCCGTGCATACAACGTAACCGGTGGGGAACACAGCATCCCCCATTCATTCCTTCAACCACCTTCCTTCTTGAAAAGGTCGATGTTGCGATATTTGCGTCTATCCAAAAACCTGTTGATACCCAAGTTTTTCGTAATGTTTAAAAGTAGGTGCGTTTCTCCTTACGAACAGAAATGTGGGCTTTTCTTTTGGGCATGCATGTCTGCAAACTGTCGGCTAGTTGGTTTATGTACGATGCACAGAGCTGGCTGTAAATAGGCAAAATGCTGTGTGTCGCAAACTAACGTAAAAACCCCAATTGAGACGCATATTCTGAATGTGCTGTATACAAGTCCAAGTCTAATTCAGAATATGCTGTTTACATGAAACCCGTATCAAATTATATTTTCATATATTGGAATATTAGCGTGCATGTAAACGTAGTCACGGATTCCAAATTAACGTTAATTTTCCTTCTTGTTATTTCAACACCCGCTTAGTAATCGGCAGCTCCTGCACACTCAGTGGCGTGTTTGTCTCGTATTACAGAAAGGAGGTTGTCTGGCCAGCGTTAACCGCCTCTTTCATGGGGTCCAGTTGTGGTGATGACAAATAACAGACTGTCAAAACTCACAGCGACAGGTGGTCCTGTGACGGCAGCAGCAACATGGGGTAATAACTAACGTGAGAAATGAAGTCAAATGAAGTGCTTTAGTCCAATCACAGATTGGACTAAAGCAACAGCCACCAACCATACAAACATGGCACTTTAAGGTAAAGAAAACAGTATACCAACAAGTATTTGAAGCAAAGTGTCCTCTCAAGGGTATTTTATAAACTTCAATGTGAATTATATCAAAAGAAAATCAGCATTACTCTTTAAATATTATAAATTATTGTACAGGGGAAATGTTTGTATGGGGACTTTGAAATAATACCAAAAGTACCACATCCATACCCCGACATTTAACCCACCAACATATGTACTCTTGCACAATGAACAGATCTGTCAAGGTGACCCACCCACTCACCGGCGGCTGAAAGCACACAAACCTGGGCTCAATAACCTATTGTAAGCCGTGTCTCTACTCTATCTGTCTCTTAAACTAACCCAGAGACACACTGTAGCCCAGACAGAGCCAGTCAAAGTGTTGGACTACTCTAGCACCACATCAATTTGTCATGCAAGTGTAACCTAGTTTTAAGCTTTGGCTAAAAATGGCCCGACACAACATGCTGTCAAAGGACCTGTGGGCCAGCAGCTCAGCCAGCTGGTAAAAACCATGTGCCGTGTTGTATTAAGCTTCTATAACCTGAGTAGAAAGGCCTGAAAAATGCCCTCAATAACAGGATAGTCTGACTAAACCTCCAAGCCAAAAGCTGTGGTAAAGATTTCTGTTTAGAATAGCATGTTGGTCGGTATAAAACTGCCGGACCAGGGCGGGACAACAACACCAGCGTACCAGACAAATGGTCATTTTGACTTTGGTTAGCAAGTCTTTTGGAGGTCCTGTTATAGTATGGAAAACAAAATCTGTCGGGATTCTGTAGAAATTTGAAACAAAACCATAATCCTTTACTTTTTTTTTTATCAGGCTGTTCTCATACGCCGTTCGTAGCTATACCTATGAAAAGTAATGGAATGTAATTCATACAGTATATATCCAGCGAAACCAATTTGTATGTAATTCACATAATGTGAATCAGAACGTATAAAGAGCGACAAATGCCGTTTAAGGAGGAGGTCGGGGTGGATAGGTAGGTGAAAAACTACTATTGCCCACCATATCCCGTGTGAAACCGGATGTCATTGTTAATTTATCACGTAACTACCGTACTTTAGTAACGCCACTTCCGTAGTTATTTTACCCCAAACATAGGCTCATTCGTCATGTAACTTCCGTACTTAAGTTATGCCACTTCCATAGTTATTTTACCCCAAACGTTGACTCATTTGTCTCGTAACTTCCGTACTTAAGTAACGGCATTTTTGTAGTTATTTTAACTAGGGATGTTAATAATTAACTGTTAACCAACTCCAAGAATTTTAACCGATTAACGCTATCGGTTAAACGGTTAAAAAAAATATTCATAATTAATTAAAAAGCTGAGCAAAACTCAGAGGAGCGGCTTGCCACTTTAAGGAGAAAAGCTGGTCCACCTTAACAGCCCGCCTTAAGAGAGTCTGAGTCGGCGTTGCAAGATACAGGAAGTTCGGATCTTGAACTGAGGAGTTGCAGCATTTATTCACCGACAAATGAACTGTACACACACTATTACCTCTGGAATAAAGAGTCCAACAACAATGCACATGGACGATGCATAGCAACAACCAACAAAGCCAGCAAAAGGGTCAAAAACATGTCAAATGTTTCCTGGCAACACAACATTTCAATGTAATGACGCAGCAACACTGAGGCAGAACCTCCACAAGAAATGCTGCTGCTTGAGACACAATGAACATGCACTGGGATTCTTTAGTGTTCTCTACAGGGAGATTCTCTTTTCACCTTTTCCTGTCCTCCAAAAGGTCAAAGGTGAAGATCAGCTACAGAAAAGCATCAGAGAATCATCATGTAGTGCTGACATTTTGACATCTACTTTACTTTCTGCAGAGCTGCTGGGTTTAAAGGACAGGGTATGCTTGGAACAAACGTCGACATGGCATCCAACCACGTCTGAAAGCAGGTTCTCCCACTATGAGGAAAAATAAGACGCAATAATGTGCACTGGACATAACAGTGCACATTATTCTCCCCCCTCTTACACACAAAAAGTGACAGAAGTAGTTGTGTGAAGAATTGAAAAAGGGGAGCTCAAAAGGGAACGTTCAAATCCTTCAAAAGCCTTCCTCCTTTTGGAAAGTCACTAAAAATGTCAGGCCCTCCAATGTCGACTACGCAAAAGTGTTTACGGTTTCAAAAGTTGTTAGACTGTCTCAGTAAAAGGCGTCGGCATGCTTCAAACAAACTTTTGAAGCGTACCGACGCCTTTACTGAGCATCATATCGTCTTCTTTTTTGTGGCCACGGCTTGGTCAACTCTCTTACCAGGTGTATGTTTGAGCTGAGCAACAACACATTGATACGTCTCTAAAATCACACTGTTGAATGCTCTTAACCCTTTGAACTCTGCAATAGAAGTGGTGCCTACATTGGTATTTTTGCTTATGGTGATGTCATTTCTTGGAGTATCTTCAACCCTTCAAGCGTCATATTTCTAAAATCTGTACAACCTTATGAAGGACTATGGAAGATGGAACCTGCCAAAATCAAAAATAAATGATTCCATAAATAATTAAATGTAGCAAATATATTAAAAAATAAATGTAGCTATTAATTAATTGACAAAATGTGACAAATTGATATTTCTGTATTCTTTTTTTCATTTTTTTATTAATTCCTTTATTTATTTACTCTTACTCTTTACTCTCTAATTTTCCGTTTTAATTATTTATGTATTTATTTAGGTTAATTTTTAAATGTATTTATTTTTGCATTTATTTATGCACGATTTTCCCTTTGCATTTCCCCCCTTATTTATTTCCCCAAACGTATCTATTTCTGTATTCTTTTCTTTTAACATTTCTTTTTACACTTCATGATGCATTTCTGCCTTATTATGCAAATGAGGGGCTTTTCTCATAATTCAAAAAAATCTGACATGTTTTTTGCATCACAAGCGTTCAACGTGCTGACGCAAAAGACAGAAGCCTTAGCTTTCTGCTGCAAAAAAGAATGACTTCGCTAGCTATTAAAGTTTTTATTTGACATAGATTTAAACAGGATCCTGCAAACAACGATCTCCCACAGCTGCCCTCGGGAGGTCCGTTTTTAAAGGGGTTAATATCATTAAATTAACAGTATAAAAGCAATAACTTACAGATACTTACTTACAGATTTCTGTTGGAAATAAAATTAAAAGAATTTCCCCTCCTCTCTCATCCTCCCAGCTCCCCCTCATCCCTCTCTTTGACGACCATGAATGACACATTTTGGACAGAGAAGACAGATGGTTTAGAGGAGGCGTGAAGAAGGCCATCAACACTACATCAAGCTGAAACAACCGACTCCGAACAAAGCCGGAGGGTTGGACCGCAGCGTCACTTTTACCCGCCACTTACATCATTTCATTCACACCTCCAAATATGTGACTCCAATGATTCTCTCTCCATGACTAGCAAGTGGCTCTCATGTGATGTCGGGGTGTGAATTGCTCACAGAGGTTAAGTACTGCAGAAACTTCCCACCAGTCATTCAGTAAAACAGATAAATGGCAAGGGAACGAGCCGCCTCTTTCAACCCCTTTTCATTAAGATTATTACATATTCCATCACCTGTATTACCGGGAAGCTTCGTTCACTACTTCTAAGAAATGTCCAGCTCGACCCGCGTAAACAACGGCTGTAAAAACAGCACCATTACGGAGGATGCAGCCGATTTCACCATCCAACTTAAGTCCATTTAACACAAGCCAGTTGGCTGGTATGCTGCCATGACAACAGAGTACCGGCGAAGAGGAAACTAGACTTCAGTTTAAATGTCACAACTTCTCTCTTAACAGCTGTAACATGGCGAAACAATCAGCGTTTCAATGATGCCAAAGTGGAAAGAAGTGGCCTCCTAAGTGTGCATTTGAGATGGCATCACTTAGCCGCGTAGAAAAAGGCACACAATAACTCTCACCTTGACAACCTGCAAGCAGGTGCGCAAGCAGACAGACTTTGACACATTTGACCCGTCCCTCATTGATTTTTATGGCGATTATTTTCCAGAAATAGAAGAGCTATTCAGACCTGATGGGAAGGATTCGACATTTCTGCCACCCACTCACGAGCTCGGGGGTTAATTGAGGTGGACGGTCCCAGTCATGACACTAAATGGCTTTAAAACGGCACTTATTTTCGCCAGTGGTGCGTGAATGTCACGGCTGCTCCGGCTAACAGCGG
>CAKALG010035628.1:0-10734 GCA_916700815.1 Helicolenus hilgendorfi | reverse complement strand
TCGGTACTGGGGCTCCCGAAACACCGGGGCGAACTCATTCACATCGTTGACCTGAATATGCACCACCGCCCTGCAGACAGGAGGGGGCAACAGAGAGGAGGAGAGTGGAGATTAGTGTAGAATAGTCTATCATCTGCATAGAGCGTAACTGCTTTTAAGACAGTTGATCCTTTTTCTTTGTGCATACCGGAAATAATGAAGATTTTTTTTTCATTCATCAGTTAGATTAGATTTCACATGGAAGTATTTCAAATAAATCCTAATAAAATGTAGCAGCATAGTAGAATACCCCATTCCAAATGTTACTTTAAATTTAACAGAAAGTCTGCACTAATGTCTCACAGAGAAATTTCTCATAAAGGGACCAGTAGTCAGGATATCTTGGCCGCTGATGAAATTTGTCCCTTGTCAGTCCCCCCAACCTTTATGGAAGTGCAATATTAAATCATTGAAGTATGCTTTTAAAGACATTTCAAAATACCCAATGAGCAATCACCATGTGGGAAATTAATTAAGAATGCATTAACCCAAATTCACTACTCATGCTAGCACTTTCTCTCTTAGCGACTGTCAGGCAGAGAAATCAAATTCAATCAAGGGAAGAAATGGGAAGAGCCTTGGTGTATTCAAGAATCTGTGTTGAATCGCGCCTAATAATCGCAACCTCAACTGGTTTATATGGCTAAATAGTAGTAGTAGTGTAACCGTCTCCTTGACACTAAACTGGGTCTCTTTCAGTGCAGTTGTAGGAAGGAGTAAGGTATCTACTACTATTACTGCAGCCTCTAAGGTGATGTTAAGTTTGGATGGCTGAGGGCAGAGTTCACTGCTGCACAGATTAATTAGTTTGGTAACCAATAGTCACAATGTGCTTTGTGTGATAGACTGTCTGACCTGACCTAATGGATTGTTTTGATTGTGTTGCTCTGGATCTCTTCATCTAGCATATACACAGTTCTCTAAGTCCACTAAACTGCACAAATTAATCATTCCATAAGTGATCTATCAGCAGTAATTCATGTTAAGTCACACAAAATGAAAAAAAAAATACCATTCATCACTTTAAAAAGCTTTCATCCATATTCTCCGGCGGCCCAGGAGGCAACAGATTGCATAATCAATCCTTCGATTCATTGACTGACATCCGGTGATGGATGACGACGGGACAGACTAATACAGTTTTAAGCTCCGAATGGCAAATACAAAGTAATGTTATGCTTTAAGACACAAAGGGGCGGACGTGAGTGTGGGGTTTATAGGATCAGCTGGTCGGCATGGTAATGACGGTGAAATTATCCTATTAAAAGAAGCTGTATATCTCTCCAACATGTGGTCGACTGGAGATGGAGACTGTACAACAAACAGAGAGACATTTGGGAGGCCGAGCCCACGCAGAATGAATTTCCACGCCACCTTATCTCTGCCTGTCACAAGTACACAAACACAGGAGACCATTTGTTTATGAGCTTCTCCACACAAACAGATGCACAGTCGAATAGTTTAATAGAAAATAAGAAACACATAAACAACTGGAGTAAAAATGCAAAAGGGACAAAATGAGGGACAGGCGGTGGCGGTAGTAAGTAAATAGATTTACTTAAAGTCAGTTGTGTCTACACGGTAACCCACAAATTGCAAAAATGTGCAAAAACCCTACCTTACCAAACCTTAGCTATTCCAAGTCAATGCCTAACCTTAACCATCTCGCGAAAGTTTCCCAAATTGTACGTTACCTTCTAGACACTTGTGTTTGTTTGACCCATCCACAACCAGTCACCTACCAAACGGCGGTATTTGACGAGTTGCAAGTGAGAACGGGTTGATTATTCATAGCAAGAAGCTGCTTTTGGGGCCTTTAAAAGGATCGGAATACTCCCTCCACCACTGGACACAAGTACAGAATACACAAATAAACATCTATAAGACAGCGATTAATCCCCGGGCTTTAGGATTGGTTGGATGTTAACAGCGATGTTAACAGCAGTGAAGATGGTGATAAGAAGCACTGACAGATGATTGCAGCCCCAGTGAGTGCAGTAAATCCCTCAGCCAGCCTTGTTTTGTCATATTAATGACGCTTTCTCATAAACATTACCCCCCTGCTTCGCTACGCTCCCCAGTGGTGAGGGAGCTAACATATGTTCCATTCCTCTGGGGCTTGTATGGAGCGACTGCTGTGTGTGTGTGTGTGTGATTATGTATTCATGCACGTGCATGATATGAACTAAATGCAATAACTGTGAATACGTTTCATCTGTGAGTGTGCATGTGAGTGTGTGTTTCTCTGCTGATGGCTCACATCTGGCTGAAACAGACGCCCAGCTCTCTAGGGCTAGGATGCTTGTGTGTGTGTGTGTGTGTGTCATGTTACTGGAATATTGCCAAGCTGAGCCCATTCCCAGTCATTCCCCCCCGTGACAGACCTCAGCTCATAAGCAGGGGGTCCACAATGAGTCAGAGTGACACGGAAAAACAGCAGTGGGAAGGGGTGAAGTGACCCCATGGGTGTGAGAATGATCACAACACCACTAAACAAAGTGGATTAAAAACCAGAGCCACGGGGATGGCTACTTGGATAAGAGTCAAAGGTTAAACAAACTACATCGCTACAGTGAAATCAAATCTACGAGTTTTCACTGCACTGAAATAGCTGCAGAGTGTGGTCAAATGGTGTAAAACCATAACAACTCCATGTTTAAAAGCAACCAAAATGCAAACTGGCTGTGTGGAGGCAGTGCATCTAACCCCCGTGCCACAATTTAGGGTGCTTTCACACCTAACTCGTTTCATTCGGTTAAAACAAACTCAGGTCTGTCTGCTCAGTTAGTATGATTTATTTGGGCTGGTGTGAAAGCTGTCGATCAAACTCTAGAGCGGACCAAACAACCGAAACCACTTGAAAAGGTGGGTCTCGGTCCGCTTCCAAGTGGGCTCTGGTGCGGTTCCTTTGTGGTGTGAAAGCAAACAAACTAACAACAGGATTTTACGATGGCAGATATGTGATTTTAGCACGATTTCAAAAGCTAAACTACTAATAAATCCATCTACTGATCGTGAAATCTGTTCAGGAAGCGATCTTATAATTGATCTTTACATGTATAGGGCCATGGATATATCATTTAGTAACCCTGGTAACATGTTTGCACGTCAGCGCGGCTATTTTCACTGATTAACAGATCAAAAGCTGTTAAAACTGATGTGCTTGTATCCAATGTACTTTGTCAGTTCATTAAGACCATTAAACAGCGTGACAGCGATCCCACAGTAATGAGCCTTGAATTGTTACTGTACAAGACGCCTCCTTATATCTGTTAGTCATATTCATAATATGCAGCGTGCATTAAGTAGTATCATACTAACAATGCTTATAACTAGTTATTTCTTCGTGAGCTCTTTGTGACATTTAATATAAATATAGATATCAGGTGCATTAAAGTGCTGCATAAACTTCTGTTAGTCACTAGCATTTGATTTCCCCCGGTGGGTCCTGATGATGAAGGATGACAGTCGCCAAAACAGTCCAAAAAACGAGTGAAGTGAACGAACCAAATGAACCAAACTACAGGTGTGAAAGCATCCTCACCTTACATCCACCAGATCAACAGCTCAAAGCTCTTGCACGTTAAAGCTCCACTGAACTAAATGACACCACATAATGTCAAAGCTAGCTGTAAGCCTCATAGAACAGCCTGTACAACAAAGATGGGTACTGTATAAGTGTATCGAATGGCATTTTCTGGCACAGATTGCTTTCGTGATTATTTTAAAGTAAATACATAATTATATCAACTTAACCAATGTTTTCTTCAATGTCAAATCATTTGTCAAATAGGTGTTTCTGCAGACGGCAGGAATTTAACACTCTTTAATGGCCAATTTACTCTACATGACATTGAGGAGCGCTAACATGAAAACAGTGGAAGGCATCAAGCTGTGTAGTTAAAAACAGTTATTATGTAAAATGATCCAACAGACGACATGTTGTTAACCTACAGTACAGTATGTTCATATGAGACAGCTGTCACAGGTTAAACTCTGGTTGTCACTGCTAGCAGAGACTCCAGTCTGCAGTATAGCTCCATACAATTTATTGTCAAACTATAGAATTACACAAGATTGAATTGCATTAAGTGAACCATATTGAGTTCAATGGCTTTGCCATTTTAATGCGACAAGAATAACAGGAAGTAACTATGGTTAGTGTTATGGAATGATCATAGTAATAACCTACCCAGGGACTACAGATGCAAATAGACTCTTTAGATAACTCTGGCACATTTACGTCGAGGTAGAAATTTAAATGTTGATTAATTTTATTTTTTCGACTGTCTTAAAACAATACACACATGTCGATATGTTGTATAGTTTTTGCATGCTGTAATTATTCCTCCTGCTCATACAGACCATTAAAAGATCCGTTCCTAATGCGTTTGCAATTTTTTTCCCATTGTTCTGTGTAAAAAATACACTCCAATTATTATTCAAAGCGTTTGCTGACCTCTCCAACCACCCAATATATCACCAATGACTCTGCAGAGTCTGTGGTTCTATAAGGCTGTCACATTACAGTTCCTCCTTTGCTTCTAACAGAGTCATAATTACTATGGTCAAAATATATAATAGCAATAGACTATTGTTGTTAATTAATTTGCTGCATGTTTGCAATTATACATTGCGAGAGAATTGATTCTAACAGTGTGGATTGTCGTCATTCTGTTAGATTTGAACACATATTTGATCATACATGACACATGATCATCAACAGACCTGAGGAATGGTGGGTGTCTCTGCTGTAGTGCTTTTCTGTTTTCTTCATACGTGGTTCCTCTGGGAAACATTTGTTGTCAGTATCAAATATTAGCAGATGATACACAACTGTTTATCACTGTTTTGTCAGATGACCCCAGTTCTTTGGATGAACTTATTACCTGTCACACTGATATCATTATTTGGAGGAGTAATTTTATTTAAACTAAATGAGGAGGAAACATATTGTAGGATCAAATGTAGAAGTACAGACTGAAGTTACAGATCTCGGAGTAGTTTTTAGACTCTGAACTAAATTGTATTTGCTCTTTTAAGGTCAGAAAAACATTTTTTTTTTCATTGTTTCATACATGTAGAAGTCACTTAGATAACTCCAACTTTCTTTTTACCAGGCTACCTTAAAAGTCTATGAGAAAATTACAGTTAATTCAAAGTACTGCTGCCAGAAATTGCAGCCAGAAGTGAATTTGCCTCTGGTAAACAGTTATGCAGTATAAATGTCGAAGACTTTTATTGTGAAAGATAAGAATGGAAGGAGTGGATCTGGTCAGCGCTGCCTTTGTCAAGGTTGAAAGAAGTAATAAAGTTTGCGTTCTTAGGACTACAGAGCCTCTGTGTTGTTGTACACTCAAGTGTACCTATTGAATATGTTCGTTCCACAAAATGTGATTGATTGATACCTTTATTTGCGATGTGATAGCTCAGAAAAATCAACCTCATTCCAAAAAAACATTACGAAGCTTTTTTGCCATTTAATATTTGTGTTCTGAGTGAAAGTATTTATGACATAAACTACAGTTCGAAAAAAAATATATTGACATGCAAATTAATCGCACGGAAAAAAAAAACGCCCCGGGTGTGTAAAGACCTTTAAAATTGATTTAAAGTGCTTTAACTTGTTTGTAAAGCCTTACATAACTTACAGTAGCACTTTCCTATAGCAATTCAACAAAATGAGTATTAATGCAGTGAGTTTCCAATCCATTTATGTCAGAAATACTGTTCACAGAAATACAAACAAAAAGTTCTTTATCTAATAAAAAGGAATGAGAAGACATTTGCAGTCACTTTTCAAGGATAGGAATACCTCATTAGAAAATGATACGCATGGGAAGCGGTGGAGACTTATGTCGGTGCCAAGTGTGATTCCGATCCAGCTAAATCATATGCAGACGCAATCAGATACCAGCTGCATGTCAACGCCAGGTGATGCATGTTAATGCCAGGTTAGTATTGTTCCCAGCTTATTACATATTCATCCACACTCATTATTTATCAACACTCAACTACACACTTAAACAGAGTCATTATTGAATGCCTCCTGTGCGCGCACACACACACACACACACACACACACACACACACACATGCACACCCAACACAAAGGGAAAGGACTCAATTCATCTTTGTCAAGAATTAGCCAAGAGGTTGAATCATCAATTTCCTTGTGTACGACTAGAATGGAAAGTAACAACTCTAACGATACCAATGGGACCAAATGGGATGGTACCTTAATCAATATGCAAGGAAATCCCACTTCCACATCGACTAGCACCCCGAGGCACTAGCACAGAAGTCCACAGAGGCCTGTGTGATCTCAATACAAGGTGATTATAATGCATGGTAATCCAGTTCAATGTTTAGCTTCGTGCCCAGATCTGCTCACCAGATAGTATAAATCTAACCATTGATGGATAGCTTGGACTATCATGCCACAGAAAAGAGGAATATAGAGGAAGTGATGCGCTTAACCACATGAGGAGCAATATTATTTTACCTTTAAGAGCATTTGCGTTCAATTAAATGACTGAATGTCCATTCGGTCGCCTCCGCTGACTAACTTCTAAGCTACCGAAGACGTGCGTCGACGTCTGATTGTGTTTTGAATTTGAGATGCGAACGGGTGTCACTTTCTTTCGTCTGGTAACTGAAGCAGACAAGCACAGATGGTGCAGTTCCTGGCGGTGCATATTCATAATTGAAACACGGAGACTATACTCTCCTATTACATTATGTTAGCTGAAGATAAACAACATATTCCTACACTTGATGTTTTTTTTTTCTTTTATTTCTTTCTTGCCAGGAATAATAATCACGTCAACTAACAGGTTTTGACAGAATGAGGTTTCACTCACATTAGCATCAAGTGTGACAAGCGTGAAGTTAAGATTCTTGGTAGAATAAAGCGCCGACACATTGACAGGGCTGCACTATCTGTGTGGAGTCCCCTGGTCTTCTCACTGCAGAAATTTATCTTGACAGCTTATGCTAACAAGGCTCAGCTTATGGCCCACTTCTTCGCTCATAAGAAAGTGACTTTTTTTGTTAATGTTGAGTGTGTTTTCAGGAGGGTTGTCTATGTGTTTAGGTGCGTGGCTGTGCGCGAGTCGGTTATGAGATGCAAAATCTATCCCCGGCTACGGTATGTGTCTTATTTATATGTAAATTTAGGTATATCAATGTGAATTTGACTCAGCATTTGGGATTTGTGAGTGTGTTTGTGTGTGCACGGCTGTCCTTCAGCTAGCTGCTCCGTGAGATAATTAGCCTCTCCAAGCTGCAGCAAGGTTAGGACATACAGGCCTCTAAGATTCGCTAATGATGACTTTAATAACTACTGCATTGCCAAGCACCGAGCATGTGTGTGTGTGAATGTGCGGCTAAGTAACACGATAAAACATCTGTGTGTCTCAATTACTTCTACATTTTCTCTCACGCACACACATTTGCACACACACAACCTTGGGGCCACCTAACCCTGCTGTGAATGCATTACCCTCGCCCCCCCAAAAAGCCTCCAGGCACTTAACCCCCAAGCTGGTATTAAATACACGTGTCGCGATTAGGAGCGAGTCCTGGGAAGGATCATGAATATGACATGCTTTGCAAGGCAGTGAGTAGGCAACGAGATGTCCCTTATGCCTAATTACGCCATAGCAACAGTGGCAAGGTGTGTGGGGAACGGCGAGGTACAAACAGTACAGAGAAACTTCTCGTCTTCAGATGCTAATTAGTGGGATTATGAGGTTGTTTTTCTGCTGTACTCAACCCAAAGGCCTTCAAGGGCTCAGTGCTCAAGTGGCGAACTACACTGATGAGTTTTGAGAATTCTACTCAAACGATTGTAAATATTAAAGGAACAATATGTAATATATTTACTGTATTAAATCATAAAATGACCATGATATGTCATCAGAGATAAAGGGAACATGCTAAGTTGAAAAAGGCTACTGTGTTCTCCAACAACAATGCTGCAGCCAGCGTGTTCTCCTTTGAAATTTCCATTCTGGTGCGAAACGTCTGTTTTTGTTTTGAGCCGTGTGATCCCACCTACGCCAATTCCGACACCCCGTGATGCCAGATATGAAACAAATTGGCATGCAAACACAACGAGTTAAGGCAAACGACTTAAAAAGCCTTGGCATCTTCCTTAAAAGCTACATGATCAGAAATGTGGTAAAAGACGGGTAAATATTGGAAATGCATTTGAAAGATGGAGACAGCTTAGAGCCCAGAGGGATTTTAAGACAGATGCTGAGTTGGCTTATTTTCACCTGAACAAGTAAGCATTGAGCTTCAGCTAATTTGAGCTAACCTAAACTAATTCATCACGGCTACTAGTAGATATGTATTTTAAGTAATTTCAACATTCAAGTACTCACATTGTATTATTATTATTATAGAGTACTGGAGTATTTGAGACACACAACCGGTGTCTTCGACAAGTGCTGGCTAACGCTGTCATGCTAACACACGCTAACTTTTAGTAGTTTTGAGGATGTTAAAATCATCTTATTCAACTGTGTCTGACAGTATCATGTATATACAGTATGTTGTTCCAGCGAATGATAATATTCTACATGTCTGTTGCATCATTTTTAGAGATGTTCCGATGAAAATTTTTCCTACCAGATACCGATTCCGATACCTGAACTTGCGGTACCGGCAGATACTGAGTACAGATCCGATACCAGCATGATAAAAAAAAAATCAAATAAATATGTATATATATATATATATTTACTGGCCGTTATTGAGTACCAATCCGATACCAACATGATTATAAAAAATAAAAAATTATATGTAATGTTATTATTATAACAATAACAGCGGTGACAAACTACCTGCAATCAGTTCTTCTTTGCTGCTCTAGAACAGTAGTTGTCAGTGGCAGTCATGATACATCCAGTCCAGGGTGACAGCACAGTGAAGGCTACAGTTTCTGAGTGGCGAAGAAGAATTAATTTCCCGTTAAACAAGTTTATTTTTTTTCTGGGTTAATTAATTAGGGTATCGGATCTGTGCATAGACTGGCGTAATCAACTTTCCCCATTTCCGATACTAGTACCGTTATCGGAACCACTCTAATAATTTCCTCTTTCCAAAACACAGCCTGTACAAAGCCATCAGGTTTTTCTTTGCTGGTGAAGTTTGAGTTTAGTTAGCTTGTGATAATTCATTTTCTGCACGCCAGATGATTATTCTCAGAAAGACCAGCAGTACTTGACACCAATTAAAAAAAAAATCATTAATGTCTCGGCTGAATCGCTATTGTGTTACATGAATAGCCAAACAATAAATGGACATTTGTCACATGTATGGCTCTTTACGACAAAGGCTGAGTACACTTCACAGTTCGGAACAAATTGTTCATTTGGCAGAGGTCAGCCCTCTCTCTACTCTATTGTAGATTAATTTGTGTTTCATTTAAAGCTGACCTGAGCAGAAACAGTCTCAAGGAGTTTAAGGTGAATTCATTTGAGCTTTGCACTTTGCTGACAAGTGACTAAAGCTTCCACAGGCAGCCAAGTAGAATATCTCAGAGGGCAGAGGGAAGCCATGTGATTCAGCGAGCGCCGTTATATCGGTGGTCTGACTCAGACAAAAGGCAGTCATTAACGTCAGGGTTTATGAAGCCGTCCCTTGCTTCTGACAAAGTCACCACGAGTGGAGGAATATGACACTTTTTGACATGGCATTTTGAAAAGGACACAATATTTCATTTGTGTGCAAAACAAAACTGCATTTCTGTCACACTGAGAGACAGATTCGTACAGCCGGGGCAGAGAGTGCATCCATTTGTGAGTGCAGAGGCAGTCTGACGAAATATTCAATCACTGGAGTCTGTAGCAAGAGACAGAGGGACTGACAGAAAGAAGGACAGAGTCAGACAGCGGGAGCTAGCTGAGCTGTAGCGAGCCAGGATAAAAAATTAAATAAAGGAGTGAGAAGTAGGGCAGCAGCCAGTGGTACAGGGTGAAGTTTAAACTCATCCCGTGTCACTCCTGATCCTCTCCCCTGTCCTCTTTAGCTGCTAATTTTCTTGACTGCTTTCCTTCTCTGCTGTTGACGTGTCATGAGTAATTTGAGCACAGCCTAAGGCAGAGATTCTTCTTCTTCCCTGTTAGCTTCTCTCTAAATCCAAGTGAGAGAGCGAGCGAGCGAGAGAGCGAAAAAGGCCAGCCTCATCCTTTGAGAGTTGTCAGTGAAAGGACAGGCCATTTTAAATGTCCCCAAATTCACTTCCCCTCCAGCATCGGCCTGTCTGTACCAACCAAACTGGGTCTGCCTTACAGTGCGCAGAGAGTTATGTTGATAGAAAGTAATAGTGTGTCTGCTTAAAAGGGTTATAAAACATGATCAACAGCATGGAAATAGTAGCACAAATCCATCAGTTTTTGCCTTATACACACAGGGCCGGCTTAAGGCATGGGCCATATAGGCGATCACCTAGGGCGCCACCTTCTGGGGGGCGTTGGTCGCCCTCTAAAAAAAATAAAAAATATATGTAATAATAAAAAATGATGGTGAGCGGTTAATAAATTTGTGACAACACCAGTGTTACCGATAACACCGGACATTTTACAAAAAAGGATAACGGTCAATATGTGTAGCGCCCTTACTCTGATCTTTAACGTCGGGTGGAGGTGTGTCTGGCCTCTCCAGTTGAGCTTTCGCTGCAAGGCT
>CAKALG010035625.1:0-21428 GCA_916700815.1 Helicolenus hilgendorfi | reverse complement strand
TCACGACGGTAGGATTTTGTCTGCACACATCTGGATGACAGTTTGAGACTCTCGTTGTGTTCGTGGGTATTGATGAGGCTCTTCCTCCAAAAGTTTTTTGTAGTTTTGGTGGAGTTGATATCATCACGGGCTGTGCTGTAGTGGATGGATACGCAGGGTCCTGTGGGGTTGAAAGTGATGGCAGAGTCCTCTGAACTGCGATGGTGATGGAAGTAAATGCTGACTTTGGACTCCTTCCGACCACATCTGGGACGCTTGCTGCCCTGAACAGGTTGGAAACTCCACTGTAAGATCCACTATCTGCAGTCTGAGAGGAGGCAGAGTGTGTTATTGCCCTAAGAGACACACTCTCCTTCTTCTCTTTCCCCCGCCACACACCCCATGACAGGACATTCCTGTGCAGTGAAGCAGTGACATCCTTACTTGAGGCCTATGAAAGGACAGAGAAAGGAAAAAAAACTTCATATCAGAGTTGTGCGAAATTGACTCCTCTGCAAACTGAAAGATTCTGTAACTCAAAGGAAACCAAGAAAGACTGCAAATACAAAGATATTAGCTGCTGCGATGGGTTCGGAGGGACTTATTATCTGCTCTCCTGCTTGACTTGTGTCTTTATCTGTTGCCATGACAATGTGTAACTTGATGGGCAGCACTTGGGGACAAATTATCCGTAACATTTAAAATGAACAATCCAGATGTGTCTTCTGAAAAAAAACAATTAGGCTCTCCCATTTTTCAAAAAATAAATGAAATTAACTTTGAATACACCGTAGGTACTTGAGTTATACCTTCTTTCCTGCTGCTTTCGTACACAGTAAACCTAGCTGGTTAATATTTTTCTTTTCTCTCTGTTCGAAGGGCAAACAATTACACATCTTCCTCAAACTGCTCTCACTTTCCCAAGACCCAAATACCAGGAGAGGTTTACACAAATATAATTTGGCTTAATGAGTAATTTTGTCTCTTACTCGAGTGTTATTGTAAAGCAGAGTAATGGAAATCTGAGGACATAGCCCAATTAGATCAGAGATCAAACATCATTATACGGCTGTTCTCATTTCATTGCATTGGCTCCCTGTACATGCTAGATCAGACTTCAAGATCCTACTTTTAACTTACAAAATATTACACAGACTTGCACCATCCTACTTATCACCTCTAGTCACTCCTCACATACCTGCTAGGGTTTTATAATGCTGGTTTCCTGACTATTCCAAAAATAAATAAAGCATCAGTAGGTGTTCGGGCATTCTCTTAACAAGCCCTCCTTCCTTGGAATCATCTTCCTACCCAAATTCGAGAGCCTGCCTAAGTCTACTCATTCAAAAGTAAACTCAAAACACAGCTTTTTGCACAAGCCTTCAACCACACTCAGTCTGCCCTGAAATACTACACTACCAGCCCAGTCGCACAGTAGTTTGTGAAATAGTCACAAAATGTTATGTATTGATTCATGTAGACACAAATTAAAAAAAAATGTCATGATGCTCAGTACGAAATGAAATCGTACGTAATCCACACAGTTGTGAACTGGGGAATATAGAGAATGGGGAACGCCGCATAGGGAGGAGGTCAGGATGGATGGAAGGGCCAAAAAACACAAGACTTTCGCCCAGGAGGCCGGTGTTTGTGTCCCGTGTGAAACAAAAAAACTAGATTTATTTGTCATGCAACGTCTGTATTTAAGTTACAGCACTTCCAGTTATTATAACCGTGATCTTTTCCTAAACCTAACTAAGTAGTTTGTTGCCTAAGCCTTACCAAATCAATCTATTCCTAAACATAACTAAGTATTTTTATTTTGAAGAGACTGGAGCGGAAATTGACACGTGTGTCACATTCGAAGGCAAAAAGCATGGAAAATACGTTGTTGAAAGTTGTGCTGAGCATCACGAAAAAAAAAGGGGAATTTGTGTATACGTATGTAAACAAACCGAATAGATTCAATTTTTACGAACTATCTTGACACTGTGTTGAAACTATGGTTATACAATTTACCGTTCTGTATGTTTTTGAATATTCTGCTAATGCTGATACTGTTTTTATTGTATGCATTGTGTGTGTGTCTAATTTTTCCATTGATAATGCTTTGCATGTAGTTAATCACCACCTGTTCAGCTGATGTTGCTCATTGCTGTTTTTTATTATATGTACAGCTCTTTGAGGCATGTTCTGTGATATGGGGCTATAATAAACTTCGACTTGACTTAATTACGGAAAAAAACCCAGCATTTTGTTACATATTCAGACATGGAGTTTTTACAGAATATGTATTTTTAGTTGACAGTGATGACAGTGAAATTGCTCTGAGTCAGATATCCATAATAATCATTTTACAGCACATCTTCCTTCAGGCAAACGTCTCCTTCAAGTACACAGTGACTGATCACTGAGTGCAGAAGTGTATCCACCCAGTATTTTGCAGGAACAGTGTTTAGTAACTTCCCAGGTCATTAATCCTTGGGTAAACAGATAAGTACACCTAGAGATGTATACCTCATTGATGTTAGGTGTCGATAGGCTTGGAGATGTCCGACTGCGGAAACCCACTGACATCGACCAGCTGTCTTCTATTTTTTCATCTGTCAGGTCACAACAGAAAAAGAAACATATTGTACATCACTACAGCTTCTGATTGGCTGCACACACTATACATGACATTAAAAGGGAAGTCCACTTCAAAAGAAACACAAACATCACACTATACCATCATAAAAGTACAGCTATGTGACAAGTAGCTACACTGTTGTGATGAGTAGGAAAGTCTGATACTGACAAGTTGTCACTGAATATAGTCTTTCTGCTAATATTTCAATATTGCATTATTCACTTCACTTTATCTTTCTATCATTTATTCCATGCTTAGAGCCTGTTCATTCCCACCCATTAGCACTGAAAAGAAAATCTCTCTCTCTCTCTCTCTGGCTTTCTGCTGCTCAGCTCAGCTGATGGCGACTCTCCTAACATGGTTATCTTCTTTGCTTGCCTGGCACATTTTTGATTATGCCTCAACACCAAACAATAGCTTAAATGTTTAGGCCCATTGTTCCAGGCTTATCGACTCATTTTATTCACCACTCAGTGTAATTCAGTGTTTTTTAATCATGATACACCAAATGCACTGCTCTCAAGTCAGCTGGTATAAAGCCCGATGTAGCTATTACAGTTAATAAAACTGAGATTATAACAAATGGAGGCCTAATTTGCTCTTTAAACAAACTTGTCAAGCGTGCCGAGCAGTTACACAACGTCACAGTGAGACCTCTGCAAATTGAAGTCGTGTCGTTGGCCTGTTAATATGTTTGCATGAATGGCACGGTTCATATAATACAAGAAAAGTAATTATGTTTACGCCGTGTGTTCCACTTTGAGGTGAGTCACATGGGATGGGAATGCCGGCTCCAACAACAACACGGAAATAGAAGTTTGTTCACAGTTTCACCCCATTTTTTCCCTTTGATTTATTTTTGCCCAGCCAGCAAGTGTAATTGGAGGAATAGCATTGTTCTAATGTTGCACTCCACAAAAGCGGGTTGGCTCGGTGTTTGTTTGTGTGCGAGAAAAGGACCCTGAAGGACATATGGATTAAAATGGGGAATCAAACAACATACCTAGAATGAACACTGAAACAATGGAGGCAAAGGGTGACGAGAGTCGTTCAACCAGAAATGGATATTTTTAACATCAAACAGTATATACTGTAGTATACACAGTGCAGTGAATGAAAGAAAATGCAAATGGATACTACTGGATATGGGTATGTATTGTATGTGCATATATGAGTAGAATGAACAGTATTTGTTTTACATTGTTAGTCATACGGGGACAAGGACAAAGCAAGGACTCACTGTGTTGTTTATGTATGTAAATTACAGGAATTATATGCTGCTCTATGGCCTTCACAGAGCGTCACTAGAGCGCAACCCAACTCAACGCATTTGGGAGACGTGTTAGACAGCTTTCTACACCACCATCCTCAAAACCCCAAGTATCCTTTGAAGAATGGTGCTTAGCACCAATGTTGACAACATAAAATGTTTATGACAACATAAAAAAGAGTGCACATGAAAACAAAAAAAGCTTGTTGAAGGATAAGTCTGTTGATATTCTATATTTTTTTCTTAGCTGAAACACCATAAATACATTATGTACTCTTGTTTGAGTAACGTTTACTAAAATCTACAGTGCCCTGCTGTTTTAATAAATGACTTAACCTTTTTTTACAAGTGAAAATATGCATTTAAAGGTTTTTGTCAATGGCAGAAATTAATGAGCTTGGGACTGAGAGTATTGAGAGACAGACGCATTGCTGATTTTGGTCTTGTTGACATAAAAATGTATAATATAGCCGGCCCTATCCTTTGAAAGTAAACCGTATGCACAAACCAAAGGGTCTGTGAGAGACAGAGAAAAAAAAAGAAACACAGTGTGTGTTTGTGAGGGAGACAGATAGAGTGACAGCTCACAGAGAGCGAACAGGGTTTGCATTTGGCTAAGGTGACCATATGCTCATTGTTGCATGCACGGAAACCAGTGATTGAGTAAACCTTTGTGCTCCTGACAGCGCCAGGAACAGACAGGGAGGCCGTGGGACCTACAGCTGGTTAGGAAGCAGACAGGCTTTGCAGAGCTGTGGGTATATAAGAGATAAACCCGTAAGCACAGCCGGTATTGAAATGCGGCTCATTGAGGGGGCACTGGGACAAAATGCGGGTATTCAGATGTGTCAAACGTGCTGGTGTTAGCTGAGGTTAATTTTGTCATGGACAAGTTTTATAATCCTGGCCTTTTACTTTATGTGCGCCATGTCTTTTATTTGTCTGCATACTGTCGTTTGTATCTAAACATTTTTGATGAAAAGAAACCTAACCTACAAATTCAGGGTAAATTGCCTCTTGTATGAGGAATATTTACCTCTATATTTCATTTTTAATTGTGCTCTTGATGCAAATTACTTTCACACATGCGTTATTGGTCAGTGAATCCCGGATGACATAAATGCTCTCATTATCTGCAGCAGTGTCATATTTGTTTCTGTATTAGTGCAATTTGTCAGACTGAGTCAAGCGTGCTGTAATGGTCCTGACTGTGGGTCACTGGAATGTGGTCACATGGGCCATAATCTGTTTGAGTTCGCAGTAGGAAAACATACCAGTGGCCTCAAGAGCTATTTGTATTTCAGATTCAACATTTATCCCCACCTGAGAGAGCAAGAATGCGGTGAAAATGTTCCTCTTAATAAAATATAAAACCTGAATTCACAGAGAGTATCTGAGTTTTATTACAATAAATAACATTTGCAAATGCGAATATCCCACCTCACCAGGCTGGGAAAAGCAAGACATAGTGAAAAGAGGCTCAGAAATCAATATTTGTACAGGCATGTGTGCATCACAAACATCCTTAGTTCTCACTCTTAGCAGGTATCTTTGAATGAAAACACAATATTTCATCTGCACATTCGGACCTTCGTCTAGGCTGTCTATGTTTACTGGACACCGAGTGTAGAAGGTAGAATCCCACAACTCGGTTATAATATTTTACAGTGACACGGCCTTACCTTTTCACACACACACACACAGAGTCTTGCAGCTCATTTGGCTTCCAGAGTGGTTAAGGCCAAAAGATTCAAATGAAAACCTGCCAATACAAAGAACAGTCTACATGAATTACTACTAGGGCTGTCAACGCCACTAATTTCTATATCACATTAAAGCAACTTGCGATTTTTAGGTTGTAGCGGGCTCAGGTTAAAAGCTAGAGTGAAGATACTGGTATCATATGAAACTAGAAAACCTAAGGAATCCATTGATACCATGTCATATTAGCTTGTCGCAAAGGAAGCTAAATAATGCTACAAACTTATGCTAAAATTTGGCGAGAAAAAACTGGCATGGCCATTTTCAAAGGGGTCACTTGACCTCTGACCTCAAGATATGTGAATGAAAGAGTCTCCCCTTTACAAACATGTGCACTTTATGATAAGTTTGGGGCAAGTCAAAGTCAAGTCAGCACACTGACACACTGACAGCTGTTGTTGTCTGTTGGGCTTGAGTTTGCCATGTTATGATTTGAGCATATTTTTTATGTTAAATGCAGTACCTGTGAGGGTTTCTGGACAATATTTGTCATTGTTTTGTGTTGTTAATTGATTTCCAATGATAAATATATACATACATTTGCATAAAGTAAATGTATTTGCCCACTCCGATGTTGATAAGAGTATTAAATACTTCACAAATCTCCCTTTAAGGTACATTTTGAAATGTGCGATTAATTTGCCATTAATCGTGATTAAATACTTTAATCGATTGACAACCCTACTATTAATGTTCTGCACATTAGTAACTATGCAAATGACCTACCACTGCTGACAAGTCTGCTTGATTTAGATAGATTATATTGGCAGTGCCTGCGGGCATACTATCTAAAATATGTAGTATATTCTTATACATGTGTCACCATAATCATTAAGGAACACGAGTTTGACATTATTACTGTAACAGACAGAAAAAAAATTCTGAAATTTACCATCCAACTCTTATTGTATACATTGTGGAGCTTTCCTACCTGATAAAGCAGAGGCCAAGACATCAGCTGTTGCTCCTCTCTTTGGAACAGATACATCCACTTCTCTCAACAGAGTGTGAACACTCCTGCACTCCAGCCAGTCATCAGGTAGCCGAGAGCGCTCTGTGGTCTTTTCTCAAGCCCCACTGGTAACTCCTCTCAGCTGACAGGGGATCAAGGAGCAAAGCACAAACTCATCAACTGAGTCAATACGTCTATACAAATGACCCTGTGAGCCTATGTTAGCCGACTGAATGTTAAAAGCTGCTCTGCAAATGACAGAGAAGGGGAACCCTGTGTCCTTGGTACAACGTAAGCAGTGATGGCTCTGGTGGACAACGTTTCAGAGGATATTGATATTTCTCTGTTAATTAATTCAGTACACACACGCTCTGGGTTAGCAATGCTGGTTAAAAAACAACCAATAGGGATCTCTGGGGCTTCCAGCTGTACTCTAGTCCTTGAGTCCATATGAGTTGAGTCCTCCAGGCAGGCAGCTCAGCGAGGCAGTCTACCCTTCTTCTCTCCTCCATCCTCTCCCCAGAGCCCAGGCTCAGGTAGCAGAACAGGTGACTGGCTCTCAGGTTTCAGGCCTTGCATAACAGGTCCCCACTGCACAAGTTATTAATGGAGTCAGAGGCTCTCAACAGCTCCTGCAGTTGCCTTACTGACGCAGCAAAGAAAAAAAAAATACATAGATAAAATAAAACTGAGGCTTTTTCCTCCACTCTTTCCAGCGCTTTACTCACTTTCCACAGATGTTTTCCCGACGCTTCTTTGAAAAGACACATACATCTTCTTGGGAGTAGGTGCATGTGGACAAAAGAACAGACAGAGTAAAGGCAAAACTATAAATAAATGTCTAGATATATACGATGCTGAAAGTGCTGAATATTCAAGTCATTGTTTTTCCCCAGCCAAAGTAGGGTAGCATTAAAGATCACAGTAAAGTACAGTAAGTTTACACTGTCTCAATGATGAATTAGCCAGTTACTCAACTAAAACACTAAAAACATTGAGGTATATTTCACTCCTGTCACCGTTCATGACCCAGCGGTTATGCCGATATGAACACTGAATGAAGCAAGGTGCTGACCATTCAATGATTTATATCTCCAGCTTTTAATCAGAGGCATGTGCTGTTGGGCTTCTGAATAGTTATAAATATGGCTATACACAGTAATCATATTAAGCTGTAGTAATTAGTAGTAATGTTTTTGTGCTCTATTTTGAATACCAAGTAGTTTTCTTCTAGAGTGCCGTTTATCTTCATAAGCTATATCCCTTTTGACCCCTTTCCAGGCTAGTTGATCATCTTCATACAGTTATGCTGAAGAAACTGAGTAACGTATAGGGGTGGGATCACCAGAGGCCCTACAATGCAATATAAAGTGCTACAGGAATGACTCCTAAATGATTCCTTTACAGCCTCGTTGTGTATACTCATGTTCATGCGACCGCCATGTAGTTCGTTTATAGCCTGACGTTAGCTTTTTACTCCTGGCGATTGCATTAACACTTCAAAAATCATAAAAGTGGTGTTCATTTGTGAAGATTATCGTGAACGTTTGTTTGCCACAGAGCTTATTTTCTGCAATAATCCAAAACCCAATGGAAAAATCCCATTGGCCTTGTGTCGGGAGAACCTCGGGCAATGCTAACTTCCTGTTTGGCCTACAAAAATATGTCATCCCAAGAGCACTCTATTATCATGATACTTAAGTCACGACACAATCTTATTGCGAACATTTTGCAATATTCTGAGTATTGCGATAAGATATATTGCGATTTATTACCTTTTTTCAACTGCTAAATATGCAGTTTGTCAACATCTGTTTTATCATATAAGATGCAGTTTTCAGTCTGTACATCTCAGTTTTCATTCACATTTCTTGAAGTGAGAGGTCATGGGACCGTTCTGAAAATGGCCATGCCAGTTTTTTTGCCATAATTTAGCATAACTTTGGAGCATTTTTACCGACAAGCTAACCATGGTTGGTCTCATGGATTCCTTAGGTTTTCTAGTTTCATATGATACCAGTATCTTTAATCCAGCTTTAAAACTGAGCCCGCTACAACCTCTGAAAGACAGAATAGCGGCCAGATTGTTAGGTTAATAGTTTACATAATAAAAAATCTATTCTTGACATCCATGTATAGATACACTATTATGGGGCAAAATATCCCAATACTATACTGTATCGAATTTTTCCCAACTCCTAGTAATGCTATTACATGTTTTCCATAACAATATTAAATGAGTTCACTGAGTTACATATTGACTCTATATGTTCAATCTTTGATCCATATAAACACGAACCTAGTGATAACACTGGCAAAAAATAATTAATAAAATTAGTTGATCTTACTGCAGACTTTAAGTACAAATAATTTGGCTTAAGTGTGTTCAACTTAAATTGTTACCTTCAATATATTAGCATTCAAGCCAATTTCATTCAAAAAAACTCAAGTTCATTCTTTGAAGAACGCCATCTGACCATAGTGGTCGTTGTATCCAGCTTCAGTGCATCGAGCTGAGCCAAGTCTTTTTAAATCATCCTTCCTTATACCTCCTCCCACCTCAACCTTTCAAACCTTTTTTTTTTTATCCCTATTTGAAGTTTTTCTATGGGTGGACTGACCCTACTAGATCTTTTGAAATAAACACAAAAAGCTGCAGTTTCACTCAAATGCTCCAGTTTGAGAGCTCTGAGAAAGTACCTGAGAGAATGGATTTTTTCTTTCCACCGTGCCTCAAGATATGTGTAGGGGAGTCTATTCTGAGCTAATCCTATTAAAATTCTCATGTTGTACAGTATGTCCACCCTAAGTCTTCCAGCAATGTCACTTTTCATTTGATTGCCACTGTTTCAAGTTTCATGGGGGAGTTGTGCAATCAATAGTGTGCTCTAAAGCTATGCTGTGTTCATTAGAGAAAATCTAAGCAATTTCTCTTCTCTCTAAGCCTAAAGGATCCTTTTACCTACACCAGGAAAACCACGGCCATACTGTATTAAAGCTCCCTTTAGGCCTGTTATGTTAGGTTTTTCGCAATGGCGTAGTTGGATTTATCATTCATAACTGGTTTTGGTTCAATGCCACTGCTTGGAAGAATTTGAATAATGCAGATCTGGATCATAAGTTACGTACAAAAGAAACTCCAGCTTCATCCAATCACAGCAGCTCAGCTTCTATTCACTGGAATGCGGATTATTTTCTTGTCTGAAGTCTTTCTCTTCTAGGTGGGCTTAAAGGATAACTTCATTATTTTTCAACCTGTTTTCCCATGTATTTGTGTCAAAGTGACTAATGGGGGCAACACTTTTTGAAACTGGTCCAATATTAAGGGAGAACGCTGCAGCCGCCAGCCGCTAAACAAGATGCAATGTAATCATTTGGGGCAAGCTGGCAACGTCAATTTACGTCCACTGAAAGTGCTTGTTTTTGCCACTGACAGGCTCAGATAGTTATTATAAGTATCTGACATCATTATGGAAAGCACCCTACAGAGAAATAAAACGTTTTTCTTACCTTTCACTTTCCGTCATTGTGTGTGTGACTTGTTCCCGGAAGAGACAACGATGGAAATGAAAGTGGAGAGAGGAGTGCCACGGTACGACGGTGTTGTCAGAGTTTCAATGTCATGGCTGAATATTTAGCTGATTTCGACTGTGAATGCGACGCAAGATTTCAGAGTGAGGCTTCTCTGAGCTACTATAACAAACAGAATGGGTCAAGCGAAAGGTAAGAAAAAAGTTTAACTTCTCTGTAAGATCCTTTCCATAATGTTGTCAGACACTTCTAATAACAATCTCAGCCTTCAGTGGCAAAGACAAGCACTTTTAGTGGACGTAAACTGGTGGCTGCAGCTTTCTCCCTCAATACTGGACCAATTTCGACAACTGTTGTCCCCCTTAGTCACTTAGACACAAATACATGGCAAAATAGGGTCCAGGTTAAAAAATATTGAATTAATCTTTTAAAGGAAGCCTACATGTTCAGATAATAAAAGTTTGACCAGGATGACATGCATACATTTTAGGGCTGTCAATCAATTAAAATATTTAATCGTGATTAATCGCATTAAGGTCCATAGTGTATCATGATTAATAACAAATTAATCAAACATTTTTTATCTGTTCAAAATGCACCTTAAAGGGAGATTTGTCAAGTATTTAATACTCTTATCAACATGGTAGTGGGCAAATATACTTGCTTTATGCAAATGTATGTATTCAATTATTATTGGAAATCAATTAAAAACACAAAAAAATGACAAATATTGTCCAGAAACCCTCACAGGAACTGCATTTACTGCATGTGATTATAATAAAGTGGGCATGTCTGTAAAGGGGAGACTTGTGGGTACCCAGAGAACCCATTTTCATTCATATATCTGGAGGTCAGAGGTCAAGGGACCCCTTTGAAAATGACCATGCCGGTTTTTCCTCACCAAAATTTTGCGTAAGTTTGGAGCAATATTTAGCCTCCTTCACGACAAGCTAGTGTGACATGGTTGTTACCAATGGATTCCTTAGGTTTTTATAGTTTCATAAGATACCAGTATCTTCACTCTAGCTATTATTGCATTTACTTTGACAGCCATAGTAACTTTATAGACGTAGTGTCATCTGCAATTAGAGTCATTGGATCCATGGCTTTGAAAATACTAATTCTTGCTATAAAGAATTCCTACAAACTACTCTATGAGAAGCATTTCAAAGTAAATCGCCATTTCAAAGTAAGACTTGCCATCAAACTTCCATCACATTACTGTGCACTATTTTCATTTTTTGTGTGTGTGTGTCCAAACCAAATGACAAGTCAAAGTCTTTTCTGCTTTCCATTTGTGGTTCAGTCCAAAGAACCATTTTGCATTTGAATTCAATATGATTTGAATTGTAGCATAAATGCTACAATTTCATATAAAGTATGAAATGAAAATGGGTAAAATTTTGCATTTTCATTTGACTAATGGCAGGATCCCACAGGCTTGTTTTTGTGAAAACTGTCAAGGCCATTTATCAGAAGCAGTGGGTGGACAATAGTAACCTTTTGGCTGAAATTCACCAGTCAGATGACACTGTTCTAACAGGTTTCCAGTCAAGGGTGCCATGTTTGTCTCGTATAACCAAATCGGGGCTTGTTTTTGTCTGTCTCATGAAAATAAAGGTACAGTACAGTATTGTTTTTTTTACTGTTATTTCAGTTATTTCTTTGGGCGTTATTATCATCGTGACTTGTGCTACTTCTAATCTATATGCAAAAATTAGAGTTTGCATTTTCTTTTACAAATTTAGGTTAATGCTAATATGAAAATTAAATGGCAATGTTGGTTGCACACTAAAGATGTTCTCCTTCAGCAGTTGTCAAAGTATTTTCTTTAGGCAGAGGGCTGGAGGATGAGCAGATGTTGGTTCCTCCAATTTCTGTATCACTTCTAAAGTCTACATAAATGTTGCGCTTCATTCATTAAAAAAAAAAAAAACATCATCGCAACGTAACTGGGAAAACAATTTAGTAATATATAAACGTCATATTCTAGAGGACAGGTTTGAAGTGTGAGGATTGGAGTGTGAAAGTCTCACTTTTTTATTTCCAGGTTGTCCATTGATCTAGAAGTCCTGATTCTGACTTCTGTTTTTTACACAAGCTGACTGAAACGTCTAAATTTAGTTAAGTAATGTGGAGGGAGAATAACACTTTTGTCTAACTTTTCTGTGCCAAAATTCTCATTTCAAATATTGTTGTTGATGAACACAAAATAATAGTTAAGACGAGAATGTCAACTGTCTCCAGGCATCTCGATGACACTTCTTCTGTTTTTGATTTTCTGATGAAATTTGAAGAGGAGGCAGCTGGATTTTGACGAACTTGATTTCACAATAGTTTGCCTGATTTTACAATTATGCTGGAATAAAAACAGAGTCGGCAGATAATAGCATGACTGGGTGTCATGTGGAGGGCCTGGATCAAGAAGATGCTGGTAGCACCTGCTAATGAAGCATCCACAACTCTGATTTTTGATCAAATTAAAGTTTTTAAGTTCTACTGCGGTGAACATTTGGTCTTGCGAATGAAAAATGCGCCACAGCTCATAAAAAAAAAAAGAAGTATTGTTGCATGAATCATCTGAAGTGATGTGCTTGAACATATGTTGCCTTCTTTGTATAGAAGCTATATCATTTAGCTGATTATTTCATTATTGTTATTATCTGATGTTTCTGCCTTTATTTTTGTAGACACTATGGGCACTAAGCACCAGATCAATCACTTCTTGGGTGAATGGCAGGATTAAGGATAAAGGTAGCAGATGTTATCTTTTTTGAAGAAAATCTTTTTTGACAAATAGCCACTTCCATAAAGTAAAACACCGCCCCTGGAACAAAGTGAATAACAAAACTTGGAACAAAAAACATTCAAATAAGAGAAAACAGAAACAAAACATTTGTTGGATTCTTTGAATTTCATGTGGATGCACATTCTTGGATGCAAATTATCAAAGGCAAGCTTTCACTGCCACGCAATATCATGTTCAGCCAAGCCAAAGCAGGCGCGCACATCACAATAATGAACAACGCATGGTAGAGTATATGCATTGGACAAACAGTGATGGTAGAGCTCTACTGGAAAACGGCACAACGATTGGAGTTTACTGTTTTCACAGTCTGCATTGTCCTTTGGCGGGGTTAATTGTGTGATTGGCAGTGATTGTTTAAATTGCCGGTAATAGCCACGTAATGAGTATGATTGTTTGATCCTGCTATGAAGAGATAAGTTGCGGACGGAATGATTCATTGTTTCAATCCGTTCTTGCATTTGGTTTCTGGTTGTGTTGTTGATGAATTGAAAGTAGTGAACTGTGCTTGTGATTGTTTACAGATATATATTTTATGGCTATGCTGCAGTGTTGGTTGCTTGTGTTAAAGGGGGAGATTGCGTCTTCAAACCAAACCAAGTATACAGGAAAGGCTTGTCACAAATGTCTGTTTGTTACTGGAGGCAACAGACTAGAACAATATGAACCAAACTTGACTTTTTTTTTTTTTTCCTCACAGAAACATCAAAGAAGAGAAGATTCAGTCAATCTTAAATACAAGACACATACCACTATAGAAAATATTAAGTTATTCATAGCTACATGTAAATTTACTTTTAGGGTTCATACACCGAAGATGTAGAACCCTATTGAGTTTGTGTCAGTTTATTATTACGGTTCAAACCCCAAAGGTGTAGTGCCCTACTGATTTTGTGCCGGTTTATTAGGGTTCAAACACCACAGGTGAATTTGACTAACATATCCAGCTCAATGTGCTCCAAAAAAAGCCTCTTGGACCATAGCAGTCTGCCATGACATATCTTTTGCTAATTTGCGTAATGTGAAAAACAGTAATGTGACATCTACGTTTTGGATTTTGACTGTATCAACACCAAATTTGGTACACAGTCTCGTGGGACTGAGATACACAGGGCTTGGCCATTATTCATTGACCATTTCCCCAATTATCATACATTTTGGTAGATGTCTTTGGGAATAGTCTTCTAAGTGTTGGGGAATAGGCCTACCAAAGCATTTTGAGCCTGACACATAAGGGGCGCCACAAGTACCAAAAGCATCTACGTCAAAATCTGGTGGACATAATTTCACCAAATTTGGTGCACATGCTCTGGGGACAAGCATTAACCAAGATCTGAAGTGACATTGGTCCTGTTCACACCTGGTATTAACATGCCTCCTCAGTGATCCGATTACAAGTGGACAGCTTTAAGTACAGGTGTGAACACACTTGAGATCGGATCTTGCAGACCACATTCAGAGGTGGTCTAGGCCACATATGACCACATTCTATTAGCGGTGTTTACATGAATGTGTCCTGGGCCACATTAAGGACCACCTACTCATCTGATGTCCAGCTGTGATCCGTGGGATCAGGCGTTTGTCAGCCAAGAAACGGCCTCTGTGCTCTACTGTATGTAGACTAGGTACGCGAAGTGCATTATTATCATAGTGTCAAACCGGTTTGCTTACGTCTGAAAGGGAGTCTTGTGTTCTTTAGGAGGATGAGGTGCAGGAAGTTTTAGTAGGGGGTGTAATTATTTAAGGTGTGGCAATGCTATAAGTGCATACATACAAATTGTAGATGCTAACTGCTGAGTCAACCAGTGCGGCTCTCTGAATTTTTGATTGTTCTCCTGTGGAAATGACGGTACATCTGTATGATTTAGTTTCTTGCTATTAATGATGAGACCAAACAGCAGCAAGTACTCTGCTAAAAGCAGTATTTGTCACAAAAAACAACTGTGGAGTCATGAGCTGGCTCAAGGCTCAGACGGAAAATGTGGTTTGAAGCAAAGGTGAAAATAATTGATCAAAATAAGCTATTTACATAAATAAAGCGATGTTATGTGAACACTCTGTGAAATCAATGATGTTCGGGGGAACATAGATGAGTGAAAGATGTTGTATGATGGGAGATAAGAAAGCAAACTAAAGAAACACTGGAGGCCATGCAGGAGCTGTTAGAGAGAAAGAGAGACTGAGCAGGCCCACTTTAAAGACTTCCCAGCCCAGCAGCTCAGGTAAACCTCCGCCATGTCACAAATCCATACTACATAATGACAAACTGCTTCTTAGTATGTAGTGTGCTCAAACTGGATTGTGTCGTTTCCTTGAGGCCCTTCCACCGGGGATGCATGGAGAGACGTAAGGGAAAGACGCAAGTGATGGAAATGTTAATTATTAGCTCAAAGTGGCAGTAGGCAGTATATTTTTCGCATAATTGGGCAAATATTCCATAATAACCTTTCAGCATATTGTAATTCAAGTGTTCTGAGAGATAACTAGACTCCTGCACCTCCTCATGGCTCTGTTTTCAGGCTTTAAAAATCTAGCCTGTGACGGGAGACTTTGACCAATCATAGGTAATTTCATTGAGAGAGCGTTCCTATTAGCTGTGCTCCGGTCATGTGACCAGAACTTGGCGTTGCTTCACCAGATTTCACAATGGCAGGGGCACAAACTTTCTCATTTTACAGCTAAACCGTACACTACAAGATGATTCTGAAAACATCTGAGGCGAGAAATAGGCATTAACGTAACATAATATTGATTCATATTTGATCAGCGCTGCCTAGTTTGACCGTTTGGTTGGAGTCCGCGAGTGATTGACAGCTGGCTCTCACAGACGGCAGCTGGACAGTGGACATCAGATCAATTCTTACTGCTTGTTTTCCTCCGGTATGTGAAATCTTGCAGATGCCATTAGGAGCACCGGAGGACACAGAGGCAAATGATTTTTTTCAGGTTACCTGTTTCATGTACTACTGTCACGATATAGCGATCGTTATATAAAAATACATTTTTTAATCATATTTGCTCCAATCTCGCCTATCAATCAATCAATCATTACTTTTATTGTCATGTCAACCCACAGTTGATTGAAATTTGTTTCGGTGCAGTGCTCATTAAAAACAGACAAAAGACAAAAGCACACACATATGAAAAACATAGTGTACATAGGAGACAACCACCTACATGTATGCAATCATTCAGACCAATACAGTCCTTAAATGCTAAAATACTGTGAAGAGCCTTGTGCTATTGCAACTTTCCCTAAAGTGCAAAACATTCCTAAGTGCGTGTTGGCTGGAGCTCAATTTCCTCCTGCAAAGAGCCTATGCATTAGAGTTTAGGTGCCTAATAGCATCAGGGTACGTACTGTTCCTGAGGCGGTATGTCCTACACCTCAGACTACTAGCAGGGTGGGTCAGCTTCTGCGCCCTGTGGCAGATCCGTGTGGCATAGATGGAGGCCACAGATGGGATGTCACATCGTATGATTTTAGAGGCAGGTCGCACCACTCTCTCTAACTGTCTCCTCTCCAAGGCGGTTGTGCTGCCGCATCAGACTGTGACAGAGAAGACCAGGACACTCTCCACTGTGGCCTACTTCATCTTTAAGTTTAATATAAAGAAGTGTGAACACTACTACTACTACGACGACAACTGCTAAATATTCCTGTCAGAAAGGGTTTTCTGGCAGAAAACCATTTGGCTTGCTAACCATTATTAAATTAAGTAGCATATGCAAATCGTCCAGGTGTACAGTACACAGCCAAATAGCTGCAGTGTGACTATTCTCATCTGGGTGCAAATAAACACCCCCATTTTTTTTTTTTAATTAGGAAATGGATGTGTTGCCTGGTCAGTTTCTGCAAAGCATAGAAGCAGATTTGTTCCAATCTTTATGTTTTATCTTTGTGTGCTTTTGGTTTTTACTCTCCTATATGCAAAGCCTCCTGGACAATATAGGCCACCATGATGGATTTTTTACTAATTTGCATAACGGCTCTATCAACAGGGATCAATAGGGATGTGCAATTTTATTATAAATGAGCAAGATCAGAGCAAAAATATCAATCAAATAGCCTTGTCAAGGGCGGAACCTAAAAGGATATTGGCCATAACTCAAGTTGTCTTGCTGATTAAGCTCAGTGGACACATCCTGCACCAAGTCATGAAAATACAGATGAAGTTTCATTCACATTTGATAAAGGGGGAGCAAAATGCAGAACTTTTAGTGTGCAATTATTGGAATGCTGCATACATTGTAATGACAAAACAAGTGTGTGATTGCTCTCAACCCTTCTTTAGACAGAATTAAACCAGTTGAAGTGCCTTTGTGAAGCCTGAAAAGCAAAATTTGCTGAAAATTGCCGCATGCGGCTTTAATTTTGACAATTGAGTTGCTTCCCTCTGTTGACCGAGAAAGGCTTTGAAGGTAGGATTAAGGATAAAGGTAGCAGGTGTGTCAATGCCAGGAAGGGACATGTTTATTTTTAACCAGAGCAAGAGAGAAGCAGCCTGATGAACACATGCATGTTTTGCTTTTGAACAGGAAAATAAAAACAAAAATGTGAATCTTGCCTGGACAATAGACTTCCTAATTGCCTGAGTACAATGGTGCATCAGTGGCCTTTGTTGTAAGTTTTATTTTTTGAAAATCTTTTTTCACAAATAGCCAGTGCATTCTTACTAAAAAAAAAGTTAGTGTTGTCATGACCAAGAATTGGAAAAAAAAGTGGTCTGAGCTTTTAAGCTCTTAGCCCCTTCACTTTTAATTTCTCTGTAAAATGCTAGTGCCCACTTAAGATGCTGTCATTGTTTGATTGTTCTTGCAAAATCTTACAGAAAGGTGACAGGATTTACCAAGTTACTGCAAAACAAGGGGAATTTGAACGGTCTTAAAAGTGTGGCTGTCACACACTGCAATAAAAACCGCCAGCATCCCAGGAGCTCGGTAATTATGCTGTCATGTCTGAACGAGAATCCCCTGAGATGACTCCGGCTACTGTTTGACACAGTAGACCAGAAGTTTCATATAATTCAAAGTAATTCATATTTGATTCTCTGGGCAAAATATTGGATGTCTTTAAAACTTGGCTATTCACAAGCGTACATATGAAATACAATCACAACCAAAGACTAACACAGTGTATGAAACACAGGACACAAAGTACATGCATGCTCACACATAAATAAATATTAGGGCTGTCAAAGTCAACGCGATAATAATGCATTAACAGAAAAATTAAATTTAACACCACTAATTTCTTACACAACGATTGTTCAGAGGTTGTAGCGGGCTCAGTTTTAAAGCTAAAGTGAAGATACTGGCTTCATAAGAAACTAGAAAACCTATGGCCATTTCACAGGGGTCCCTTGACCTCTGACCTCAAGATATGTGAATGAAAATGGGTTCTATGGGTCTCCCCTTTACAGATATGCCCACTTAACACTAATTCCACGCAGTGTGGGGCAAAAAACAGTTGTTTGAATGCAATATAAATGTGTTATTTTCGCCTATTCTAAAAATGGTGTATTTGAATATTTCTGTATGCTGGGGTCAGCATGTCAACAGTCTTGGAAATGCATAAATTGGATATGACTGGAAATTAGCCCAGTTGTATTCAGCACGTAGGTTTTAAGGGGTTAACAATATAAAAGCTAAAATAATATTCAATTAGGAGAACTTGGGATCCTTTTACCATTTTAAGTCTTAACAATACAATACAATAATTATTTACTTTTGGCCCATGGCTCACCATTGAGTTCCAGTTTTGGCCTTCCAATAGAAAAGGTTTGGGCATCCATGACCTGGACAAACAACGTAGTCCAAAATAGGCCTGTAGCAATAACCGCATTATTGCAATACCACGCTATTGACAAACCAACTGCAGGGGATGCCAAGCAAAATCATTTTCAATTTTGGGTGAAACACTGGACTCGTCTCTGTCACTTTTAACACCAGCCATCCAATCCCAATGGAGGAGGGGCGGGACAAATACCACAAAGACCAACTGTTACATCCTACATGTACATGTGCTGAACAACAACAACAATGGAGGACAAATTAATACACATAGACCAATGGCTACGTCCTCTCCCCCTACGTGCTTCCGTGGATATCCTGTATCATAGCAACCAGATGCAAACAAAGCGTCTTAGATGACAAAAATGCTGCGCCTCATTGCCCTTCTGTGATCTGCATTTAACAATAAAGAAGCATTTAATTTGTTTAAAACTGTCATTTAAAAATCAACAGTAATAATAGCCTAACAATACAGCTTATTTATATATAGCACTAAAATCAGAATAAATCAAGTCATCTGCAAAAATATAAAATACAGCATATTGCACTGTTGAGAAAGTTATTATGACCGCAGGGGAAATTCCTTCACCGTGACATCCCTAGTCAAAACTGTGAACTCATCACACACATAGTTGTTGACAGCCAGAAGAAGGATATGAACTATTGTCCATTATAACGTTTTTTTGGAAACTGCAATAAAAATTGTTAACAGTAAGCCATGGTCAAACACTTGATCATCACAACAAGTTGCAGAGGTTGATTAAATGGTGTGGAAACAGGCCTCACACTGTAGATGGGAATAGATGATTTCTCTGAACCATATCGGAAGATTTTCTGTGAATGATTAGAGGAAGCCTTTGTACAGCTGTCCTTTGCAACGGCAGGCTTGAAAAGAGCTTTGTTGCTGTCTGACACAGGAGCATATACATTGTATCACAGCGCTGGCACACAAAATACATTCAATGAATCAGGGAACTAGGTTTCTTCACACTCTTACATTAAAAGACAGGTGTGTGGGGGAGGACTTGGAAGCCTATACAATATATAAGAGACTCCTGTTATATTTGCAACACTTTAAACCTCGACATTTGACATTTTAGTGTTAATTCAACATCACAGCCATTGTACAGCTAATATCAAGATGAAATCATTCTAAATTTCAGCTATAAACTAGTGTTGTCTTTTTTTGCTTTAATCCTTTGGCAGTAATTAAACAATTCCCAGGTGATCAGAGGTCTGGAGTGTTCATTAGAAATGTAATTTGGTCCCAAACCATTCAATGCTTTTATAAACAAGCGATACAATTTTAAAATCAATCCTTTGACATCCGGATAGCAATGATGCAATAATCTGAGAAGTGCAATCGTTTGTTTTGCTTCTTTAGTTTGGTAAGAACTCTGGCAACAGAGCTTTTTTTTTTTTTAGATCGATAAGTAAAGTCGCTGTTTGTGAGTTGGATGCAAACCCTTTATGTCTTTTAAGGTGATCTTTAAGTTAGTCTGATTATGTAACTATCTTTATGTGGCTATTAAAGTTTAGGTCTGGGTTTTCTGACTTTGTTATTAGTTTTCAGTAAAAGCAATTCCAGGTGAGCACTGACTTTTGAACGATGTTAATCTATAACACCAAAAGATTATCCCCTTTTCCATAAATACAGAAAATTCAATGATCATTTCATGATACAGCTGTGTAAATATGAGTGATTTTGCTGTTTTGTACAGTTTGAGCCAGCATGTATCAATTCAACAATAGAGGCCCGAGAATCGAGCCTTGGGGTACTCCTCATCATCTTGGTCTGAAATATGTAGTGACAGATTGCCCACGACATATTATCTCTCTTGTTAACAGGATTTGAACCAATTTAGACCATGTGCTACAAAATCTGGCTTTGTTTTCTAGTCTTTTTGGTTACTGCGAATGACTGCAGCACTATGCACTACAAATGAGTCAGTGTTAAATGGAATCATCTTTCATCTGAAGCCGTGACAAGAGCAATCTCAGTGCTGTCGTGTGGTGAAAAGCCAGAATATAAAAAGTTATTTTTAACTACAGTTTTTTTTGTATTTGACAGGCATAATGAAACCTGAAAGCACTGAGAGCATATACCTCCACCAAGGCTGCATAACATATTTCCATAATATATGGATTCTTGTTCACCTTTAATCCAGCACCTGGTCCAGACCATCCTGCAGTTTGGTAGACTGTATTTCTTATTTTTTCACCTCATGAGTTATTTTAATAATAGGGAGAATTATTTTAATTTATGTGCAGTAACTCATGCAGTAACTTATGCCCCCAAAAATCCCCATCTCACTAAGATTAGACATCAAAAAGGAAATACAAATATATTTGCCATCTGACCTGAAGCCATCCATAGTAATGTTGGTTATCTTCTTACTTTGCTGTATGCCTGCAATTATTGTCATGGCAGACCAAGCTGAGGCAAGCTTCCTCTCAGCCAGTTTGCTCTCTACTTTAGTTTTATATTTTTGTTTAGCGCTTAGGATTTCCACTTTCACCTCCCTTTTGGCTGCATCTATTTCAGAAGCACCTCCAATTCTGAAGGACAGTTTCTTTATCTGCAGAATAGACTTAACTGCCTTATGCCCAGGTTCACACTATATGACTTTAGCCCTGATTTTCCGCTCCCCGGCAGTGTTTGGAGCTCCCCGGCAAACTCCGCGGATCAGAGGCAAATCGGCGTTGG
>CAKALG010035607.1:6728-19456 GCA_916700815.1 Helicolenus hilgendorfi | reverse complement strand
TGTGTCGCTGGGACACCCCATCGGGTAAGCAGCTGAGAGGGACTCACACAGACTGGCTGGCCATTGTTTTGAAAGAGACCTGTGACGTGACTTGGTGACAATCGATACTTTCTCTGTCTCTCTCTGTCAGGATGTCTGGGGCGAGGATTGTGGGACACATGGTGCACAACCTGAAGTCAGGCCAGTACGGGCTGGCAGGCATCTGCAATGGAGGCGGTGGAGCTTCATCTATTCTGATCCAGAAGTTGTAGTAAAGTTGATGGGGAAACCTCTCTCTCCCTGATACACTCTTTGTTACACTGTGTTCACTACCTGTCAGTTCCCTTACTGTGAAGAATGATTCTGTTACATCGTTAATCCCAGCGGCCTTAGAAGGACTCGACTCCCATGACTCCAGTGTTTGAAACACTCCTTTTGTTTGATGAAACAAAATAAAAAGCAATATTGATATTTACCTCTGAATTGAAATGTTTAAATAAATAGTTTTTATGAAACCACTGATATGTTATTTGACCTGCTGTGACTAAAGGTTTGACCTACACTAATTCAAGTTTCACAACAGGTACTTTGCTTCAGTTGTAATATTTTCATGCTTAATGTAAAAACTTATACTACAGTAATAGAGTTGGCACTGTAATCTCCAAGTTGGCCACTAGATGCAGCAATTCCCCCTGTAATGTTAAGTGCACTCGTCCATGTTGCAGTAGTGAACAAGTCCGAGCTGAATTTTGTGGTGCTCATATTTATGGAGCTGATTTCCTGACAAAACTGAACATACAAAAATAGTTTTACAAATGCCCTACGATTCACTGACAAACACAAAGTTGTTTGCAAATACAAAACACTGTTAACAAACCAATGCATTTTGTTTTGCAAATACAAAACATACCTATCAAAACAAATACACAACATATTTCATGACGCTTCTTAACACGTCATTTCACAAGTCTGTGAATGTCATGGCAAGTAGGTGATGATTAGTAAGTAACATATTTGAAATGACCCCCAAAAACAGCACAATATATAACCCAAAATCTATCAGATATTACCCCCAACATGATTTAATAATTATATTCTGCTATTTCCCAATAAGCAGCTAATAAATAGCTGGATATTATGTTGATACATTTACAGGAAGTTAATTGATGGGCATGATTGCGAACGCTTTATTTGCAGGTCCAGAGTTTCCAGTTAAGTTGGTAATTATCAGCAAGTTCCTTCTTTATAATTTCTTTAAAGTGATGTGACTCAGTCACTGACTCTTACTGGATGACTCTTGTCATCCATTCCTTCCTGTTCCTGCCAGTTAACACAGTCAAACCTTTGAGTTAAATATTAACAGGGTCTGAAAGTCCTTCAGCCATCCGTATTTTGAAGTACTGACTTACCCATTTGTTTGGACGTTACTGATTAAACACAGCGGACGTTTGTCGTTCGGAGGACGGACAATAGCGCGCATAATGTAAGGACCAACTCTTTTATGCCTTTTCATTTGACTTGAACCTGTGTTTGTCCTATATCTAAATGATAGGTATGGTATGTCAAACAAGCTGTGACCGCTTGTCACCTGTTGACTCCTCTCAGTCACTATGACTATAATAGGATGCTGGAAAGCATTGCCTAACATGTTACATCACTGCTTTACTATTTCCACTGTGGGTGCAGTTTTAGTTAGAAAGAACAACCACATTCTAGACAAGGTTTGATATTAAATGTCTGTAATTTGAAGAGGAATTTTCATGCAGGAAAATTAGATTTTTGTACAGATGTTTTCTGGCCAACAAATATTTCCAACTACACAAACTGTTCTGTGAAATCAGGGAGAGAGGCTGGTTTAGATGGGGTAATGCCATTATTGGTGCACAAAGTCACCATAAACCTTTACAATAAGACACACAAAACCGTGTAAATCACAGTAAATGCATGTCACACTGCTGAATTTAATTCCTAATTGAGGTTTTCCCATCACAAATTCAATAGATGGCCACTGCTGGATAAACACGGCCCACTGCTCATTATTTTCACTTCATTCTCCTTATCTCAAAGCCTGATGTGGACAGAAGATAATGAGTATCAGTGCTGGCCTTCATCAATACCTGCTGTTTGCCTGGGTCATTTTTGAAGTGTTGTGTAGATCAAGTGGTGTACAACAGGTTGGCTTGTGCACACAGTGGAAAAGGTGTGGTCATGGCTGTTGATTACATGGAGGAATGGGAGGGGGGGACATGAGACAGAGAGGAGCAGAGAGTGGAGGGACAGACAGAATCAGAGTGCTGGAAGAATTTGTGGGAATTTCAAGGTAGGTGGAAATCTGGTGATAAATGTGTTTGTAAACTCAAAGTAAGTCAGCCTACTCAGGTAGCATGTGGGTACTTTTGAATTGTGGAACAATTCAGCTTGTAGCTTGTTGAAAATGATCTGTGTTTGGGGGGAAATTCTTATTTCTGATGTGGATTTTTTTTTTGTTATATCTTGTAACTTAACATTCTAATTGCTCAAGTTGCTCAATCTACTCTGCTTTAATGAATGCTACAGTTTAGTCATACGGTGCGTCATGTACTGTACTTATGACCAGTGCTTTGTTAATGTTTATTAAAAAAAACTTTTCAAGGTTCGACAGTCTCCAGGCAGAGTAACCAGTTCCAACATGAATGATGATCAGGTAAGTTCCATTTCACAGTAAAAGGCGACCTTTCTAAATGTCTAGATTTTCATTGCTTTCATATGTTTTTCATTATTTTAACAGTTTACTATTTATTTCATACTGCTGCTCACTACAATTGTTAAAGTGAAATTAATGATTTTTCGGGGTGAAGTCAGATCACGTTTACCTTGTGTTCTCTATAACAGGGGTTCTCAAACTTTTTGTCCTGATATTCCGGGTGCTTTTTAATCAGATGTTGCTTTAGCTTGGCCGGCTTCATGGTTTCGTTCGCTGGCACCTGAAGATATATGATGCATTTTGGTCTCCCGTCTTTCTCAATTTAGCTAGTTTGGTCTTAGCGTCACTTGATGGACTGACTCAAATGTTTCTCCATGCTTGCCAGCTACCTAGCTGGCTAATAAGCTAAGCAGCAGGAGGAGCGGCTGGTTGCGCCCTGAGTGAAGTGACTGATTCATGACAGATTGACGTGATGTATCACAATCGTATCAGAGGTTTTATTGGCCCGAAACTAACGTGGAAGTATTGGACACAATATCCTTGTTTTATTGGTGCAAAAGGTCCCCATATTTACTTTTTAATGATACAGCATCATTTTATAATTTGTAGCTAATTATTTTGCGGACCCCCTGTTAGCGGGCCACGGACCCCACTTTGAGAACCACTAATCTAGAGTATGTTTTTTATTCCTTCTCTTTAATGTACCTCCAGACAAACGGTCCCACCTATGACAACATAGGGTTTCAGCATGAGGAAGGAAGACCCCCTCCAAACGCCCCACAACAGGGTATATACCCTTACCTCCCACAAGAGACCCCCGTCTATGTTCCCGTCATTCCCCAAACCATCAACACCCACCACACTATGACACCCGGAACACCACACGACACCAGAGGAAAGAAAGGTACAGTAATATATGATGTATGTTGTTTCACTAGCCTTTTGTGAAGAGATACCGTGTGGAATGAAAAGGTGGGTAAACAATGACTAATCATAAAGCAAATATTCAGAATGAAAACATCTTCTGTACTTTCATATAATCATTAACTTATTTTTCTGTTCACTTTAAAAATAGAGTCGGGGTGGAATAGTAAGGGGTTAATTAGTTTTATCACAACAATTGTTTTGTCTTGCCTTGCAGGAACAAAGAAATGTCCCTGGAAACATATATTGTGTGGATTTCTGTGTGTGCTTGTTATCCTGGCAGTGGTCGGCCTCCTGCTCTGGTACTTCTGTAAGTTCATTTGAACATCTTATTAGCTGCAAAAATCATCATCACATGAATTTAGTGTGATGATCATTTCAGCAGATTCCTGTGCGCTCTAACATGTGTGCTGTATGTGTATATATATATATATGTGTGTTTCCAGTATACTACCAGTGTTTACTGGGGAAGTCGTGCAGAACTGGTGGGAAGTGTTTGAGCCACTCCCAGTGGTGCGATGGTGCAAGGGACTGTCCTCAAGGAGAGGACGAAACTCAGTGCTGTAAGACATTAAAATCAACACACACAAATACATCCTGACAGCGAACATCATGGTGGCTGAAGAGCATTGTCCTCTCTGCTTCACAGTTCGCCTCCACGGTACCAACTTCATGCTGCAAAGTTACTCATCTGACAGCGAGAAGTGGATGCCGGTGTGTGCTGAAAACTGGAACAACAACTATGGGAGAGCTGTATGTGAGCAGATAGGGTACAAGAGGTACTGATTGTCTTCTTCACCATTGTTCACGCCCCCGTTCTGCAGAGGCTACCTACTGAATTAAAGTGAACACACACCGTACTGCATAACGTACAGGTTAAAAGCCATAAGCAATTCTATTGCTGCTGGTACCTTAGAATTCCTTAACTGAAATAACAAGGCATAAGTGAGCATGGCTCACATTCCCCCGCTCACTGCTTGACCCCTTCTAAATTAGGGCCAAAGGTTTTGCCCTTTTGGAACAAATCTTTGGAACTTCCACTGTACATTCCCTCGATATTCTCAAAGCTAAACTAACTCTCTTCTTCTACGCTGCTCGCTCCTTTTCTCACACACTGGCCGCCACTCTCTCTCTCTCTTCCTTCACCACTCACTTTCCATGTGCACACACTCTTTGCACTGGCTCTGCTATTCTCCAAAATGATCTACGCCACTCCCACAACGTTAGTTTTTGCCCGCTGGTCACATTCCTATTTTGCAAGACGGGCTTCACTAGATATAACTTCGTTTTTTTTGTGCTTCCGTGGAGTTTGTGTTTCAGTCTGATTTGTGGTGAGGGCTGGTCGTTTGTTAGCGTTAGTGGAATCCATTTCTAACCAGACTTAACCTACAGCTAAGGCACTTACAAGTGTGCAATGTAGTCACATCTGTTGGATTTTCCCAGAAAAAACGGCCGTGGTTCTTCACATTAAAAGAAGTCTACAGGCTCATATAGGAAACTCAGAAGGTTGCGGAAGGTCTTATTTTTTAGGTCAGTTTACAAGTTTACAGTTTACAACCTGTTCACAATTGTCTCATTAAAAAAATATATATTTTTTACATTGTTCAGTTTTACACACATTTTGAATAGCTGTAGTCAGAGAGGAACCTCCATCATGTCAACATTGGATGACTTGACTGGCTGATATTCAAACTTTTTTAAAGTGAATCGATCGCTGATCCCATGTTCTTTCTTCCCACAGGCAGGATTATGTGTCCTCCACCCAAACCAGTCCAGGTCCTTTGGCCTCAGGGGGATACATGAAGCTGAAGCCTGGAAGTGACCATGAATCACGTATACATTCCCTGCTTACTTTCAGGTAAACCACCCCACCTATCACTGCATAATAACATTATGCACAGTACAGCAGTGATTACATTCTCATTAGGAGCCGAATCCATCTTATCCGCTGTGTTCATTTAGAACTCCTGAATAAGTGTTCATCATTTTGGATTTGCTGTCTTCAATATCAATTTCTGTCATCCTTTCCTTTGCAGCCACTTTTGCTCAGCCAGAGCAGTCAAACTTCATTGTATTGGTAAGCTATTGCTTTAACTAGGACATGACTACAGCACTGAAATATGTATGAGTTTAGGTGACAAGTGCAAAGCTGTTCTAAAAATGGGATTTAGCCAGACAGGCGGTGGTTCTTCCTCTGGATAAAAAGGGAGCATATATCTAAGAGAACAGAACTTTAACTTCACCTAATACTCTTTTCCTCCACCCTCAGAATGTGGCGTGAGTTCAGCAGCCCCCAGTACTCGTATCGTGGGTGGTACGGAGGCAGTAAAGGGGGCCTGGCCGTGGCAGGTCAGCCTCCAGATTTATGGTCAACACGTTTGCGGAGGCTCCATTATCAGCGCTAACTGGATCCTATCTGCTGCACACTGCTTTCAAACGTGAGCGCCTTGTCTTTACACCATTAAAGGCCCTTCATGCCATTTGCCTTATTCATATTTTTACTGTCTTTTTATAGACATTCAGGAAAGTATCTGAGATTTGTTTTCCCTATGTTTGACTATTTACCTCAGGTACTCTGATCCTGGAATGTGGATGGTACACTCGGGCGAAGTGAGCTTGCTTCTGAGCTTTGGCAAAGGCAAAACAGTGAGCAAAATTATCAGTAATGAAAAGTTCAACACAAAAACCAATGACCATGACGTTGCTCTCCTGAAGCTGGATACACCTCTGACATTTACAAGTGAGTCCATAAAAGTCATGTTTCATCATTTGAATGATGAGTTGAACTGTCAGTTCATTTCTGCATTGATAACGGCAACACTTTGAGCACATACATGTTAATGTCTCAGGAAATGTGAAGCCAGTGTGTCTCCCCAACGTTGGCGTGGACCTCTCTGCTGGACATCAAGCCTGGATCACAGGATGGGGAACCTTGCAATCATCTGGTGAGCCAAATGCTACATGTATATGTCTAACTTTCCATATGTTATCAAATGCAGAATATATACTAGGGCTGTCAATCGATTAAAATATTGAATCGCGATTAATTGCATGATTGTCCACAGGTTATCGCAAATTGATCACAAAATGTGCCTTAAAGGGTGATTGGTCAAATATGTAATACTCTTATCAACATGGGAGTGGGCAAATATGCTTGCTTTTTGCAAATGTATGTATATATTTATTATTGGAAATGAATTAACAACACAAAACAATAACAAATATTGTCCAGAAACCCTCACAGGTACATTTAACATAAAAAATATGGTCAAATCATAACATGGCAAACTGCAGCCCAACAGTCAAACAACAGCTGTCAGTGCGTCAGTGTGCTGACTTGACTATGACTTGTTTTTTAAGGCTTAAAGTCCACGGAGGAAAGGAACAGTGCTTTTTAAAGCTTGACTGAGCTAACTGTGGTTATGCAATCATTAATTTTTCTCAGGACCATCCCCTGACAAACTGAATCAGGCCCAGGTGAGCATTTACAGCAGAGAGACCTGTAACAGGCCTGAGGTGTTAAATGGAGATATCACTGAGACCATGATCTGCGCCGGCAAGCTGCAGGGAGGAGTCGACACATGTCAGGTTAGTCTGAGTTCGCTCTCTCTGTCGCACACGTACACAAACACACTAAACTGAGATATTTGTTCCTGCAGGGTGACAGTGGAGGGCCCCTGGTGGTCAAGCAGGGAGATGTATGGTGGCTGGCAGGGGACACTAGCTGGGGGATTGGATGTGCTTGGAGGAACAAGCCAGGAGTCTACGGCAATGTAACCTACTTTATCGACTGGGTATATGGACACATGCAGGTACAGTATGTTCATGCAGTAGAGATGTAATAATCTGTATTCTGTACAAATGTGATTAGAATTTTCCAAATGATTTGTTGCTTTTGAGTAGTGAACTAGAATTACCGCTTTGCGCTTGTATAGAGTGCTACAGGAATGAGTCCTAAAACTCGGAAATGAGTTAGCGTTTTAGCCCTTCCGGTTCCCTCGTCTGGAAGTCAATGGGTTTTTAGTTAGATGCCTGAAATAAGCTTCTATATGGCGGTCTGATGTATGGACAACCCGAAAACATAACGCCTCCGACCACGGCTGTCGCAGGCGCGGAGTCATAAAAAGACTAATAATGACTAATTATCGTAGTCTACCCGATCATATTTTTAATTCTATTTTTTTTTTTTATCTCCACAGAACGAGTGACAGATTTCTCAGCGAACCTGAAGATGAACCTCTTCTCTTAATCAGCAATACTTCCTTTAACACACACTTTGCACTTTAAATCGGAAGTTCCCAGGGAACTTATTGATCAGGAAGATTTTCATAAAACAAAACCAAAAGATTGTACAAATAAAACGGATGGATCATCATCATCATGGATTCATTATTTTTTATATACTTGTCATTACAGATTGATTGTTTGTATTTGAACAAAAATCAAAGTATTTATTTGTTGTAATAAAACAAATTTTGCACAAAGAGTTTTCAGTTTGACATTGTGTGACAAATGTCCTGTAGAGGTCGCCAAGATTCACGGTGGGTCGTGAGGCCTTCTTGATTTTAAGGGGTGTAAGACAACTTTTAAAAAATATACAGTTGGCCTACATCATAGCATGTCATTAATATCTGTTAAGAAAACTAAATAGATTAAATTGATTTTTTTTTTTTTATTGATTGATTATTATTTAAGATATAAACTTAAAAAAAAATCTCACAGTATAAGGGCACAGTGAAGACCTGAACACAAGCTGTATTCACAGAGCCTCCCCTCTCCTCTAAACAGCCTCATCCTGCATTAGAAAAGTACCCAGTTAAAACAACCAAAGAGCTGATTGTACAATGGCCAAGTGTCAGGGAGAAGAAAACACTGAATTTGTAAAAAAAAAAGAAGATTATAGAGCATGAAAGATTGTTAAAATATTTAAAAATACATAATACAGAAAAATAATTGTATTAAAAGTTACAAAAATAACAGGAAACCTCATCTCTGATGCAATATTGCAAGGAAATACTTCTCAAAATTCATCCAAATCACTCACCCTTTAATTGTAGTGCATGTTTTTTGCTTGTGTTTTGTCTGTTTGCATGTGTTTTCTTAATTTTCAGTGAGGTTTGAGCTCTGAGGGCCACCATAGTGTCAGACTGTAGAACCAATAACCCACCAGTAGGAGTCACTGTCGACACGTTGACTGCATGAGGGAGCTAATCAAAGTGAGGCTGTGAGCAGCATGGTGAGCAGGAAAGGAAAGGCTGAAATTGCTATCTTCAAAAACTAAAACAAGATTTTTACATTTTGCAGGTGAGCTGGTGACATTAATTGTCTGCTGTGTTAGAATTAGATGCTTCTCGCTTTACTTCCGTTGCTTTCTGTTATTATTGGGTGTTTTCTTGACAAACTTATTGAGTATATCAATGTTTGGCAAGCTAGCAGACCAGCACCCTGGTGTTGTAGCATAGCTTAGTTTATCTAAGCTTAGTTTAGCTCAGTTTAGTAGCACCCCTGTCATTTTGCAATGAGCCCCATAGCTGTTGTGAACAGTTTCATTATCTATTCATAGAAGATAGTGTTAAATATATATAAAAACTAAAACTTGATTTTCACATTTTGCAGATAAACAGTTAACCTTGTAGCATAAGATTGAACCTGTGTGACTTCATTCTGTGCATCACAACATGTTTTGACGAGCCAGCCAAGAGGAAGACGCAGGCAGTGGTCCATCCAGAAGAGACAAACCGAGATCAGCATCATTGACTGAAAGGAGTCCTAGGGTCTGTTACAGGATGAAGCAAGAAGTGAGCCAGGTACTTGTGTATTTTATGTATAATTGTAGCGGATAATGTTTTGTGTCCTTTCACAAGTATTGGGCAAATACCATGGACCGATATCTGTAATCTGTCAAAGCATGTGCTTGTGATATCTCTATTTCACACATAGTAAAATGGGATTCTCCACTAGAATGGGATTCCCTACACCACTGCTGATGAGTCTAACAACTACTCCTTAGGCCTATAGTAAGCAGAACTGTGCTGACACGGGGCAAGCCTCACCTGTCTGTGTGTGAGCAACTGTAGTGCATTGCAAAATCAGGAGAAGAGTTTTATTCAGTTTATTGTGTTCAGTCTTAGCCATAGCTTTGGTCCAGGCTGAAATATCAACTTGAATTGCCATGAAATTTTGTACCGAGATTCATGAATCCTGCTGACTTTAGTGACTTTCCACTAGCACCACCATGATGCTGAGATCTTAATTTCACATTGAAATATCTCAAGTATCGGGTGGTGACAATTTGCACTGACATCCGTGGTCCCCAAACAATAACAGTTAAGAATATTCTGACACAAGATAGTTGAGAATAGTAGTTGAGTAGCATCAGGGCCCAGCTGCCAATCCGTTTTCTACTGGCCACAGCAGCTTTCGGTACAGCCTCTCCCGGCCCCGGCCGACTCTTTTCCTGCTAATAGTACAAAGTTATCATGGCAGCAACTGTTTTATCTTTCAATGCAGTGATTGCAAGGTAAACAGTAGAAATACTCAGTTTTTGTCATAATCCACCGGGAATGTGTGCTTGTATGCATATGATTTGCCACAGCAGATTCTTGCCAAAGTTGAGTTTGTGTCTCAGTCTTGTTTTTCTGAGCCAAGCGATCACATCACTCTTCAAATCATCAGCATCAGTTAGTGCAACAGATGTGATGTCACAATGCTGCTACTTATTGATTAAGTTCAGGATGTTGCATATTCAAAGTTTCATTCAGTTGATTACAAAATAATAGTTATCCAAATACTAAATATAAAATAACAGAGTTATCACATCATGATTGTTTCCCTGGCTTTTGCTGTCTTTTAACCAGGTATCAACATACTGTACATCACAACAGAGCTGACAATGGGCACTTTCAGCCTCTGTGAGGTACGCTCTGTGATTTATCAATACAATGTTCACTTATTGTTTTACACTTCAAGAACTGCCTGAATGTAAGCACAAAATGCTGAGTGTTACTATATTTGTTCCATATGTTTCTACACATTTATTGAAAGAGCGTGTTCACGTATTGTAAACAGTCACATGTTGTGTGATTGTTGTCAGTTGGTAGTACCAGTTGACAGCAGATGTCAGTGTTGCTATGCGGACAGCATGCTTGCATAGGGAGAGACAGGCCAGTCTTGCATGATCTAAACAGACAATGGGTGCATCCCAAGTCTCTTAATTGCATCCACGTTGCCGTCACTTGCGTTTTTTCAAGGAAAGCATGCGAGGAGAGAGGAAGCAAGGAAATATGTTTTTAGACACATGAGACGTCCTTTCCTCTGAAGTGTCACGTGAAGCAACGTCTGTTTCTGATGACAGCAGCAGCTGTGATCAGCTGCTGCTGTCATCAGACATCTTTTATTTGTTTTCTGATTAATCATCTAACCCCCCTCATTTAGCATAAAAAAATATGCTCAAATCATAACATGGCAAACTGCAGCCCAACAGGCAACAACAGCTGTCAGTGTGTCAGTGTGCTGACTTGACTATGACTTGCCCCAAACTGCATGTGATTATCATAAAGTGGGCATGTCTCAGACGTGTGGGTACCCATTTTCATTCATATATCTTGAGGTCAGAGGTCAAGGAACGCCTTTGAAAATGGCCATGCCAGTTTTTCCTCGCCATAATTTAGTGTAAGATTGAAGTGTTATGTAGCGTCCTTCGCGACAAGCTCGTATGATGTGGTTGGTACCAATGGATTCCTCAGGTTTTCAGTTACTAGTATCTTCACTCTACCTTTAAAAGTGAGCCGGCTACAACCTCCTAAAAATCACAAGTTGTGATAATGCATTTAAGAAATTAGTGGCTTTAAAACGAATTTGCGTTCAAGCATTATTATCACATTAACTTTGACAGCGCTACCATAAATCCATAAGGGGACACAAATAACCTGGAAGCAGTTTTTTTATATAAGCAAAATGTATGCAGTGGTTTGCCTTTCTCTTATTGTAAGCGTTCTGTTTTTCCTCTCCTCTCCTCTCCCCCTCTGCTTTCCTCTCCTCTCCTCTCCTCTCCTTTGATCTCTCTCCATCAGCTTGTCTGTCTAATCATGGAGGTTGGCTCGCTAAATGGCAGATGCTCAATCCCAGAGCCTGCATCTGCTACCTGTTTGTACCAATTAACAGACCCGTGATACTGCGCTGACACCTCTTCAATGGGTTAACAGATGCCACAATTAGCCACTCATTTGAATAGCTGCCTGCTTAGCGAGAGGACCCTCGGTGCATCATCTCCAACTGTGGGGACCGCCTTTCATCTATTTGCTTTTTTTCTTGTTGCCTCTCAAATGAGACATGGGAAGGCCAAGGAACCCTGGTGTGTAGAGCAAACAGTCTTTTCACCAGATCCCTAAATTAGCTCTCCAGACTCACTGTTGCAGCTGAGGGGTAACTGTTGTAGAGTTGCATGGCAAAATGCACTGCAGACATGAAAGGGCAGGTTTCTAGTGGTGTTGCGTGTGATCACATTTGGCCCGTCTCTGGCGTGCTGTGCTTATGTTGGTGAGAACAGCTTCTGCATATTGTTCTGAGTACCCAATTTCAGCCCAGCTCAGGAAGTAATGTGGTGAGCTAAATCTCTGATGACACCTTCATGTCCTGTTTCAAGTTCCGGTAAATGTTCTAACTGTCTTTATATTTCATATGTAAGATTAGAATGCTGCCGTGGTTCCAGCTTTGACTGATTGTAGCTTTTTTATCACATCATTTTCAGAAAATTGTCGAGGTATCTTACATTGTGAAACTTTTATCACCACAGGACAAAAACATGCTGTGCACTGCATACTTTCACTCAGGAAGTGCAGGTCAAATCTTACAGTTCCTATTGAGCAGAGATTAAGATTGCAGTTACTGTATACTCATTGAACTTCAGTGAGTGTATACAGTACAGCCACATTCTGTAGTACTGCTGTCAGCCCACACACACTGTAGCCGATGATTTTTTTAACTGTCAAATATCAATATCTTCTCGTGATCACAACAATCATATCTCTTCCCTTTTATTTATTCATCTATTTTATTATTTATTATTTTTGCATTTATGTATTTATTTTTACATTAATTATTTATTTATTTTATATTTAGTTTTAAATGTGTGTATTTGTTT
>CAKALG010035597.1:0-11874 GCA_916700815.1 Helicolenus hilgendorfi | reverse complement strand
CCCCCCTCTTGTGGTATTCACAACCTCGTAAGTGGAACGTTTCTGAAAGCTCTGAGTTCATGAGTTCTGACGTGTTTGCTGACATTGTCAGAAATGGCAGCGCCCATGGCAATTCATTTTTTGGTGCATAAAAACTTAATATATTGTAATTTCAGTCGTATATTGTTTTTCGTCATAATTTTATAATATGTCTGAGAAAAATGTTGCTATTCCTAACGGGAATCCTTCTCCTCTGTCATTATACCTTTGCATTTCCTGCTTTATGTTACCCACTTGCTAGCTTGCTAAATCGTTAGCCTCTGTGGCTTCTAGACGCCGACAGTAACGTTAATATTGCCGTTGCTTAGCAGCGGTGATCTTCACGACTTAACCACTTCAACGCCAAGCATATCGTGTACACGACTTCACACGTTGTAAACACGAGCTCACGAGATTCATTTGAAGGCACCACATGAATCAAATGGGCTGTGTGTAATGTCAAAGGGCTCTATGGAGCGTTTTATTGTCTTTCAGCTCCTGTTTTGGTTTTACAGCCCACAACCATCAAACTAGCTGGTGAACATAGCAGAGCATCTAGCTGCTAAACAGCCGTGTTTCCTTCAGGAGTTGGAGGAGAGCAACAACAGAACTACAAGGAGAACATTAAATATTGAACTTTAATCAGGTGAACATGACTTCATATGAATGACTCCATATTTGCTGGATGTTTCTCATAATGAACTCAAAAGGTGAAGATGAATAATCATTCAATGTTGCGTGTTTTTGCAGGTTGTGTATCCCACATTGCAAATGCTCAAAGAGATGAAGGAGCTATTCACAGCTGTAAAACATTAAAAAGCAAAGTGTGGATGGGATCGCTCAGAAACACCTCCGAAATCATTAAATCATTAAATCACTGGAAAAACATTTTAATGTTTTCTCTTTTTGTGAAATTTAAATGCCGTTGTATCATTTCCTGTTTTTTGTATTCTAACAGTTAAATACAAACTCCATACAAGTAGTGTGTAGTGTAGAATCAGGACAAGCAAACAAATAGACCTGTCAGCCACAGGTGTTACTAATATCATTACTGATGGTGTTCCAGGTCCAGGGCTCTGGTTTTGAGCATGATGACTCACTGGTGTGAGACTCCTCATGGAACAGAGGGATCATTAATGTCATTAGTTCCACCCGTGTCTCTCCAACCACAAGTCAAACTCCCTGCCATGAAATAAACCCTCTGGAGTGTTGAATCTCTTAATAAACATCTTCACATAGGGAGGATAATTTAATTGTGTATCACTTTAGTCCCACGCTGTTTACAATGTAGCTTTGGCACATGACTCTGTTCTGTATCAGCCCAGTGTTTTTAAAACAGCTGAGTAGATCAATTTAACAGCTAATCGCAGACTTTAATCAGATTACTTCACTTTAGCCATGAAGATTAGGTCCCCAGCCCACCCACATACAACACAGTCTCAGTCTGTATCTGACACTCTCCTCTTCTTCTATAAAAAGATCTCGTTAGAACACAAAACTCAAAGCAAATGATCCAACCAGCCAACAGACAACTGCCTTTCATTCTCTGTTGTTATTAAGAATAAGACCGAATCTTGGCTTTATTCCCGTCTAAATCTAAATCCCCTCTCTGTTTTTCCCTGCTGGGTGGTTTCACTACAAAGGCAGTGTGACGGATCTCCCAGCTGAGGCTAATCTGTCCTGAGTTGTGTGGCACCTTTGGGTGCTCTGTTATTCCAACACAGTCTCACGGCAGTTCGTGAAATAGTCACAAAATGGAAGCTATTTGATTCATGCACATAGACACACATTTCTATTTTTTTTTTGTGACGCTAAGCACGACTTTCAACAACACGTTGAAACACGATGGTGGTTTGGGTTAAAATAACTTTGGAAGTGCCGTAACTTTAGTACAGACGTTTTGTGAAAAAAACTACTTAGTATTTCACCAACTACTGCTCTGTGGGTTGGGCTGGTTACTCTCATAATCAGACAATGTTTTGGTATTCAGTTGATTTAAGATGTAATCTCTGAATCCCTCTGACATGACGGCTGCTTTATCATCCAAATAATCTCACACCTGGCTTTAATTTCCTTTGATAGTGAATAAAAAAATGCCTTTTGAAGTTGAAACCTCACAGAGAGAAAATCACTACTACACTTCATCATGCAGGAGCTGGAGAACCACTTTCACCGTGCTTCCTTTTAGCAAACACAACCACAGCGAGCTCCATGGAAGTGACAGATTATTGAGATCAATCTTTCCAAACATTCTCAAGTAGTCTTTGCTGTATTTAATAACCCTTGTCTGTATTTTTAAAGGAAAGAAAGAAACTATTTGTAAAATAAGAAGCCATTTTGGGTCCAATATAAGTAGTTCACACAGTCACTGCTTCCAATAGGCCGGGACCTGATGGAATAGATGTTTGTATCCTGTCCTACTAAATTACATATTTTCTTGCAGAATGCAGTCACACTTCTTAACAGTTTTAAACATGTGGTTAACATTGTACAAAACAAAAAAGGCCACAAAACTACCTGGTTAGAGTTAGTAAATAAAATCATGATTAAAATAAGTGAACATTGATAGTGTCCTGTGGGTGGACGTCCTTCGTTTGTTGGACCCATCCACCGGGACCTTTTCCGTACACAGACCTCAGCTCACTTTGATTAGAAACCTATTTGTAATACGGCAAAATGAAACGTAATCCACGACAAAATACGTTTCCCTCAAAATGTAATTCACAATGTAGTTTTGTTGTATAAGAACATCATTTTTAGAAGACCGGGCTGCTATGGAGTTTTTAACTCTTTGAACTCTGCCACAGAAATGATCTGCCGGTGCCTAACATTGGTGTTTTTGCTTATCGTGGTGTCATTTCTTGGAGTACCTTCAATTGCTTCATATCCCTAAAATCTGTACAACATAGGCTAAAAGGTTATACTACAAAAGTCAATTCACCATATAATAATTTATAAAAGTATTGAAATTACAAAAATATATATACAAAAATCAAATACGTGTTTTTGTCAACTTTGAATAAACAAACGCACAATGTAGAAACATGAACAAAGCAACTAACATTATTTGAACAATGTACAGTTTTTAAGTTTTTTTTCTCCTAAAAATGATTGTGAATTATGTTTTTAGGGAAATGTATTTTATCATGGCTTGTTTTTAACGTATAACAAATCTGTTTGTAACGATAGTCTGCAGAAGTCCACCTAGGGAGGAGGTCTGGGTGGTGGACTTATGCCCGGGACCAGTGTTTGTGTACCGTGTGAAACTAAAAGTCAATGTTCACTTATTTTAATCGTGATGTTTTTTTTTTACTTAACCTAACAAAGTTGTTTTGTTTTGCTTCAATTTACAATGTTAGCCACGTGTTTAAAACTGTTTGAAAGTGCAACTGCAATCTGGAAGGAAATATGTTTCCCTTGAAAATTGAGAATGCAGTTTAGCTCTATGGGAATCTTGTAGGAGATGGAATTGCTCCTTTTTATGACCTGAGAGCAAAGCCATTGATGGTTTTGTTATGTTACATTCTGTGCGTAACACAATGTTGACAGATGCCTTTCTGCTGCAAGAAGAAAAAAGTTCTAGACATTATGGTTTTCATTTTAGATTGATTTAAACAGGATTTCCTGCGGCCATCTGCCGAGGTCCATTTTTAAAGGGTCCCATTTTGTTTGTCTCGCTTGAGTGATGAACATTCCTGCCGATGGTTTTACAGTTAGTGGCGGTAACGTGATAAACAATATAGCAATGTGCCAGCAAAAGACGAAGAAGAAGAAGGCTGCAAGCTAATAAACCAGGATGTAAACAATACAGGTTCCAAAATATCCACAAAAATGGCTTTGCAAATGTTTTATGAGGAAAAACTGCATTCAACACATTTGTTAGACCTCAAAAATACAAACAATGTGTTTTGGTGAGAAGCAGTGAATGTAAATATAACTTTATGTGTTGACAGGAAAAGTACACAGTGTGCCTTTAAACCTCCATGGACAAAGTCGTAGAGACTTTTCTTTTTGTTTTTCTGGGTCAGCACTACTATGTTGAACACCAGTGAAAAAGACAAAGGGGAGGATATGGCTGATATTATGAAAACTTGCACTCTCAAGAAATTATTTAAAACTACCCAAGTTAACTGAACTCTTGCTGAGCCTTCATGAATTACTCATGAATGAGAGAACGGTTAGCATCATTTTAACCTCATGTTCAATTGTGCTTGTTACCTCGTCCACATGTGCGGTCACACGCATACTGCTGCATTTTCCCCTCACGTCTGGGTGTCGTACACACATTTGAGGTGTTATGACGCCACCACAACACTCAGTAGGAGACAAAAGAAAAGGGGAACCAGACACAGGGATGCTGCTGGCTGGTGGGATGGAAGACGAGGTGGATGTTTATTGTAACCCCACTGAAGCTGAGACAGGAAAGAAATGCGTTCCTGTTTCCTGCACCGTTGAGTAATCTCCCAATTCTGCTAAATCTTTACTAGATTTGACATTTCTGACCCAGTAAACTGCTCAGCCAGAGACATTGCAGCGGATGATTCTGGAAAAACAAAAACATGAATCAGTTTTTTCTTCTACAGAAGAGGAAATGTGTAATCCTGGAGACGCTTCCCAGATGGAAACGTGCTTGTTTTGGATTTTGTCTTTATGTGACTGTCAAAGAAGAAATATGGATCAAGCCTGCAAATGCTCACATGCATTAGTGAGGAAGTCTTCATTTGTGTTTTGATAAAATGACAATAAAGGATTGGGGATATTTAGCTGTCATATTATCAGGTTTTATTGCTGTGTAAAGGTGTGTGTCATCTGCATAAGAATGGAGGAGAACATCTTTATAGATAACTCAGAAATAAGTCATAGATGAAGATGTAGATAAACCTCAGAATAGACAAATATTTAACCAACAAGGAGAGGAATTTGAAACTATTGCACCATTCTGTGACATTACTTAACTTAGCAGGAAGAGCACAGGTGCAGCTAATAACCTTGATGACTACTCTGTAGGTGTCCCAGTAGGAGTAGCTATCATTGATGATTAATTGCAACTGTGCTTTTCCTGCTATGACATGTCAAAATGTCTGATGAGGCAAATGCCTACTGAAAAATGAGTGTACATCAAGGACAACGATATCTATATCTAGCTAAGGTACATTATACATTATTATTATGTTTTTTTAGCCTAATCCTAAAGTGACGCCAATAACTATGGTGGGGTTTTTTTGTTGTTTTTTTGCTTCGCATGCAGTGGTGTACCAGCTGCAGTGTATGAGCACAACAGACAACTGAGTCCTCAGTTCACCCGTCCGGGAGCATTACCTTAGTAGCCACGCTGCTGCGTGTAGTGTCGCGGACATGCCACGTCTTTCCCAGTGAAAGTCTTCACCGCACATTTAATTTAGTTTAGCAGGTTGTCAGGTTTCATGCTCGCCGCCGCCACCACACACATGCAGTCTGTCAGCGCGACGTAACTTTAACGAGTGTCCGTGTGTGTGGCAGATTAAGATAGCATTAATAAGTTAAAATGCTTAATGTCGGTTTACGTTTAAACAGTTAATTATTAACATCCCTAATTCCTAATAAAAGTCAAATCACGATGAGCTAAATGAGCGTGTGCAGGTGAGCATGGTTGGTATTCAGCTGCAGCAGAGACAGGTGTGAGAGGTGTGAGAGGTGGACGGCTCATCAGAGCAGCGGCAGCAGGTGAGCTGATTAACACATCTGCTGCTGCTTGTTGACTAATTACATTCTCCTTTAAATGCAGTCGTGGAGCTCTGATGACTGACACACATCACAGACCAACCTGGTTTCATCCCAACTCATCACATACTGATGCTTTGTCACATCCCTTGGTGTCAACAAAACCACTTAGTAAGTTTTATGAAACAAGTTTGTAGTTTGGCTTAAACTTCCTACGTTTGGGAAGTGAAAATGAAATGAACGTCGTGAACCCAAAGACAGCGTGCTGTTGGTTTCACACTGGACATGAGCAGTGGTCTTCTGGATGAAATATATTACATATGTCTGCTGGACATGTAAATATACAACTGTTTACAAAAATACAGAACTCACCTGAATAAAGGTCCTGAGATATTAACCTATAACTGGAATAGTAAACACCACTAACCTCATTTCACTGTATGAATGAAAATACTCACCAGTTACTGGTACTTTAATGTAGGTACTGTGGAAGAAAACAGGACTATAGGTTACCCTAAAGGTTCTTGATGCAAGTACTATGCACTACAAAAATGCAAGTATAATTGATTTCTCCTTTCCTCTAAAATGCCCAATTGTCCCTCCCTTGTTCGCCACACTCTTGCTTTCTTCCTCTGTACCTTCAGTACATTTACGTTCCAGTATGAAACTAAGTATTTCATTGGTACTTGATTTGTACAACTAAACCATACTGTAGATTGCAGGCTGTATTGTAACGTGTCCCATGGCCAATAGTGGTGTAAGATATAAGGATAACGTTTATTCTGAATCATATATCCAACCTTTCCTCTCTTTAACTCACAAAAGAAAGAGAGTAATAAAAAAAGAAGTAATTCCTCATTTAAATGCATGCACTCATTTGCTTCCAGCCGGATTTTCATTAGTGGAGCCGAGGGAATCTGCTCGGTGATTGGTAATCAGTTCAGAAATGAGACAAACCCACGGAAAGAGTCATCTCATGAATTAACTGGAGGAGAAATGAAATGTGCTGTCCTGCAGGCACCCTGGGGTTTCACTGGTGACGGGGCCTCTTCATTAAAAGCCTGTTTTGAGGTCAAGCAGGGTGGAGGCCATCTCTCAGTAGTAGACAGAGACTCCCTCAGAAGCCAGACCAGCCATCCAGGTTTTAGTGCTTGTATGATTCATAACAGCAATCCTGAGTCATCTCTAACGGCACCTATTTGATCACGTTGACTTCTTTGGCATTTTGTTACACCACTATAATTTCCCATGGGACTCCCGAATGTAGGACACCGTCCACCCAACAGGCTTGTTAACTAAGAAACAGGACGTAATTGGGACAATGTCCAACAAAAAAGAATGTTGAAAATGCCAAATTTAAAATAAGCTTTAATTTTGTGTGTCGTTTATTTTTCAATTTACGATGAATGGACGCAATAACGTGAACGCCTGTAGAGTCTAATTCAATCTGGGGAAGTTTATAAATCTATTTTCTTTATTTCAGTTTGTGGTTTATAGGATTGATGCGGGGTAATGGAGGAAAGGAGAAGAGTTTTGTACTCAAGCCTCATCTCCATTAGGGTTATGTCTGTCTGTGTGTCTCCATGTCCTTGGTTTCCAAGGGTTGGGGAGGATCTGTGTACTTAATTAGCCTGGGTTCATTGCTGGCTCCGCATGAGCGTGGTTGGACCATCTCTCATGGTTGTGAGATGAGTTCTCTGTGGTACGGCTGCCTGGAGTCAGAGGTGGTCAGATGGTCTGGAGGTTTGCCACAGCTGCAGTCACACCGGGTAGAAAAAGACCTTATGAAATTGTCCAAAGATTACAAAGAGCGGCTGGAGCAACAGACGTTCCTTTGTCCTGCGGTGAAGGCATTCGTTACACTCATACGCTGTGGTATTCACTGTGAATACGTACTAACGTTTGTTTCCAAATGTCATTTTCCGTGGTGTGTGTGTGTGTGTGTGTGTGAGTGTGAGTGTGTGTGTGTGTGTGTGTGTGTGTGTGTGTGTGTGTGTGTGTGTGTGTGTGTGTGTGTGTGTGTGTGTGTGTGATGACACTGAGAGAGCGCCATGTGAACCGTCTGGTAAAAATGTCAAACTGCAACCCGACCGTGTGGCTCAGAGCCACTGTTGAATCCAAATTACAACTCAAGGTGGAGAGGTCAGCGGAGGAATCTCATTGTTGGTCCCTCCTGTTTGTTTGTTTTTACGTTGATGGGGGTTTCTTTAAAGGTGACAACTAGTTCACTGTCGCCTTCTTTCTCAGAGGAACTCCCAAGAACACATTTCCAGAACCACACAAAGAGAAGACTTTAAACGTCCAGGGAGCTATGAATGGAAATATGGAGATCGCCGGGTTCAGGCTGATCTCATACACCGTTCATAGCTACATATATCTACGAAGAGTCATTCATGCATATGCTACGTTTTGGTCATCACCAAAGTAACGTGTTGGAGTGACGTACAACCGAACATTACCATTTGACAAGACATTTTCAGGCAACCAAAAATGTTCTAATTAACTTTGATGTAGTGAAAACACACTGTAAAAGGGTTGTAAGACGAAAACACGGACAACTCCCAGACTGGAGAACGCCGTGGTAGCGACCTGTCAATCACCAGGTAGCCCCGTCCTAAAGCATCCCCTGCTTTATGGTCTATCTGACTCTAAATGGGACCATCATTTACTAAATGGACATCATGCTGTATTGAAGAAGACTTGAAACTAAAGACTGAGAGCATAAAGTCATGTTTACAATGTTTACTGAGGTAATAAATCAAGAGAGAAGTAGGCTCATTTTCTCATAGACTTCTATACAACCAGGGGAGGCGCCCCCTGCTGGCTGGTAGAAAGAATGCAAGTTTAAGGCACTTCAGCATTGGCTTCACTTCTCAGACCCGGCAGCCCACTGATAAAGGGCGACAAATACAGCATAGGGAGGAGGTCTGGGTCGATGGATGGGAGACCAGAAGTCAATATTGATTTATTTGTCACGTAACTTCCGTACATAAGTTACCCCACTACCGGAGTCATTGAAACCCAAACCACAGTCTGTTTCTAAACCTAACTAAGTAGTTTTGTTGCCTAAACCTAACCAAGATGTTTCCTGTGAAGACGGAATTTATTTTGAAAAGATTGTAACGAGCGGAAATTGACACATGTTGCTGGACATTTGTAGGAAAACGCACGCAAAATGAAGAATAACTTTTTGTAAGATATCATATGAACCGTCAACAAACAAACACATTCTCGCTCCCAACTCGTCATATACCGCCGCTTGGTGAGTGGCGCACCGGGTACCCCTCTTGTGTTACTTTTGAACGGACCGGGGACGGCATGACAATATACGCAGGTTACATGCATAGTGGCCTTTCAAAATAAACTTCTTTTTTCACAGGAAGTTAGGTTTAGGCAACACAACCACTTAGTTCAGGTTAGGAAATGGTCGTGGTTGACGTTAACATCACTGACTACCATCTCATGTGACTAAAGACTGACGTGACAAAATAAGTCAACGTTACTTTTAGTTTTACACGAGACACGAACAGCGAACAACAAAGATTGTACAGCGAACAGCGAAGTGAACCACCATTTTAGGACTGAAAACCCTGAAGGGTTAACCCTGAAGTTACCTCGCTAACCCTGAATCCCGACGTAGTACAGTCCTCAGGTGGGAACCATTGTATGAGAACACGTTGCCAGGTTTGGCTACTGACCCCAGAAAATAAGCATTTTTAAAAAAAAATAAAGCAACACCAGAAAAATAATGTAATGTGAGCGTTATTTGGATCACAATGTCAGAGTTTTTGTCCCCTTTTGTTTCCTTTAATTAATGTGATGTTTTCTACAGCTTTCTACAGTGCATTCAGATCATTCAGAGAAATACTTTAAATTTCATGTGAACCAAAATGCAGCAGTGCTGAGCTTGCCACTCTGGTGAGGAGCTTCAGCTCAAGTTTTCCCCACTTATATTTTCCACTATTGCGCCAAATAAATGGGATCCATCATAATTTTGCTGATGCCTGGAGAGAAAAGGGAAAAAAGGAGAAAAGGGAAAGTGAGAGGCACAGGGCACACAGAGCAAGAGAGATCTTCTGCTAGATTGTGAAGTGTTTTATGGTCCTGACCCACGGCTGCATGCCTTCGTCTCTAATTAGCGGCAGTTAATTAAAGAGCAGCGATGAGGCGGGCTTGCTGAGGGGAAAGTGAAAAGTATCTGGTGACACGCCCCCCAGCTCAGTGTAAACTCAGTGCACATCACTGGTGGCTGAAGCCCCCCCTGCTGTTCCAGCTCCGACAGAGTTAAGACTGCTGACATCGGTGCAGCAGTGAATCAATTCAAGAGCACATTTGTTATCCTTATATATGTATTGACGATATTGAGGACTAGTTGCCAGATGGCAGCCCAGTAAGGTCACAACATTGTAGTTGGGAGTAGATTGTACAGTGCTGCGTTGTCAGTTGGGACCATAATGTGCCGAATATTATAGAAAACTGAAGCCCCAGTCCAAGTATTATCTCAGCTCGGCTCGGGACGCAGCCTGCTGACAGCATATCTATTCCAGATGGAGGAACCAGCTTCCCTCTTTTCACATTTTTCTTGGTTTTTAGAGACCTTCTTTGTTACACTAGCAGCGCGCCTGTGCTTTCATTTTTGGAAATGTAATTGCAGATTGAGTTTGTCTCTGATATCAAAGCATGTCCTATTAATGGATGTCTGTCTGTGACATGCGTCCAGGCAGTCTGAGGTGGCCAAGTGTCTTTTGTTCACTGGTGGTTTGCGTCTTCCTTTCCCACACTTCGCATACTTTGGGGGAAGGATTCGACATATTTTGGCTCTGAAAATATCCAGCAGAGTTCTTCCAGCGAAGAAGACGAAGCTGCAACAGCACTCAGCAGCTGAGTGCTGTTCAGTGTTGAAAGATGTTTACTCATTCCAGGCTCGGTTTGACGTTGCAGTCACAGAGACTGTGAATAACAGCCTTCCTCGTTCTGCACACCTGTACTGTATCTATGCTGTAACTTCATTAGAAGAAAAGAGGTCCGCGAGGCCCTCAGGGTCCTCTGGCTAACGCTGCATAAAGGACATGAATAGCATGGAATCCTATTAATCATAATCAGTGATTGGTTTGGTCATATGTAGTGGCAGTTCCATTCAGGAAGTTGGATGAATTTGTGGTATAAAATGCCAACATTAATCAAAATAGCTTTAATAGAGTTCAAAAATTCAGGGACGCTATGAAACTAAATCATTCAGTCCAGTTCAACTTCCTGCTGTTCTACCACTTAAAGGGGACATATCATGAAAAACTCACTTTTCCAGTGCTTGTGCTCATACATTTCAGTATCTGGAGGAACTACCAACCCACAAACTGTGAAATAAGACAACCCAGTCAGTTTTTTGTGGGCTGCTTAGGATAGAAAACATGTCACCAAAGAGTATAGAAGCAAAGAAAACAGCCGCTGATGCTATTTTGGACTGAAAACGCTTATTATATTTTAACATTTTATTGTGCAACACAGGCCACAGGTCAATAGAATATAACAATTGAATAGATATAATTTTGTTTTACTTTTGTTTGTCACTTTTTAGACGGACGTTTTACTGGCGTCTTGTGGTCTCTTTCAGTCCAAAATGGCAGAAGTGTAGCTTTGCTGCTGGGCGCTGATGTTACATAGACATGAACGAGCATCGCTCAAAACAGTGAGGCGACACACGTCAGCTAAAACCACAATATCACTCTATATTTCAGCTGCTTGGCAGTCATGTTAGCTGACCAGACGAAGGTCTCTCCACGAATCAATGCTGATCCTAGTGTTTGCTTTTCCTGCCTCAGCCTCCCGACCGCGGTCGGAGGGAACAGGGGAGACACCGGAGTTTTGGTCGGAGACGATAACGTTTCTCTCTGCGGAGCCCCATCACTTCACAAGACACAGGAAACCTCTGTTGGTCTGGAGGAGCTGCAGCAGTTATTTCTGCACAAACGTCCACTGTGCATTCACTAGATATTCTCAGAGCTAAACTAACTCTTCTGCAGTATGGAGTGAGCAGCATGCACGAGAGAGTGAAGCGAAAGAGCAAGAACGAGCTCGGTGTGTGAGTGAAGACAGGCAGAGGAGCAGAGACTCCGGTCCTGGAGACCAAAGCTACGGTCTCCTCCGCGTCCTCCGACC